>PVKC010042121.1:0-12022 GCA_004027635.1 Crocidura indochinensis
ATATCTAAAATAGTGGTCCAGTGGGAAGAGATGACCAATCCATTCTCCAATGGCTTCAGGTAGGGAAATTACTGAGTCCGCCATCAATCCCACTCTTCAGTCTTCAGGGAAGATTGTCTTTGTAGAACATTGTAAAACTAAATAAATTTAAAAGATTATCATAGAGAGATTATAAATCTAAGTAGAAGATATCGATATTGGATACCTATTACAATCACTTAGGGAATTAGAAAAACTAATACTAATGGTTTTGCATGGATTTAGATCAATTTCATAAGAATATCTTGAGTGGGGCCTGGGTATCGATCTTTTTAAAGCTGATCAGGTGATCCCAGAGCATAGCTGAGAGTGACAATAACTCATATAGGCAGGTGTTGTTTGGCTTGACAAGAACATGTAGATAATAGTTGAAACAAATTGTATCTGTTATCCCAACTAAAAACTCACACTGAGTAGATATCCTTATTATAGGTGAATAGGAATCTCACTAGTAATTACTTACATATTATTCTTCCTAACTTTATTAATGACTTCTTTTGCTATCAGTCTTTTCAAATCAGAAAAAAGCTTCTAGAACAATGTCAAGATATATCTCTGCATTAGATAATTAAATATCATTACTGTGGATAAAAGGATGTTTTAAATTTTAGGCTTCCTGTACAAAACTTGTGCCAATAGTCATAAAATTTATTACATTGGATTCGCTCCCTTTGGGGCATACAAATGAGCATGCCAGGCATTTACACATTGCAACTGTAGGAGTTAGTGTGCAGTGAGAATTCCTCTTAGATATGGCAAACTGACTTCATTTTGTCAAGAGAGGAAATTCATATGTAAGAATTTTCACTTTTGAAGCATCAAGACTTTAGTAGTGATGCCTGATGCTGATAATGTAGTTACACCTGGAGAATGAGGAAGGGCTTTTACCCAGGGGACTGGTGTTGGACTCAGGAATGACTGAAAGAGTAGCCAGTTGCTCAGTTTGGGAAGGGAGAAAGGACAGTGCCAGTTTCTGAAGTTGGATACAGTCCCAGAGGTTATATAATAATGTGTCAGGGCTTTCATAGCAAAAAAGAAGCTCTGTATTAGTGAAATCTTGAGATGAAAAGTGATAGATGTTTCTGATACTATGGAAGAAGTCTCAAAATTCTATCATCTTTGGTTAGAAATTTGCTCTTCTTTAGGAATAAAGACGAATGTGTGGTGAACATCTGCTATCAATATTTTCTTTTATGTTTGCTTGTTTGTTTGTTTAGGGGGCCTTGGAGCCTCACCCAGCATTGCTTACTCTTTACTCTGTGCTCAAGTACCATACACATTGGCCCCGAGGGACCTAATTCAAGTTAAACACATCCAAGACAACTTCCCTACCCATACTGTCACTTTGGCCTAGATGTCTCCTCTCTTCAGTGAGATTACAGCTATGATTTGAGATAAAATAGCATATTCCTATAGATCAAATTCTGAAATTTTGATAATCTTTGTTTTCCTACATGACTTTGACAAATTAAGATCAACAACTGATCTCATTTACAAAATGCTACTAGAGTCTCTGCTCAACTTATTAATTCTTACTTCTACTACCTCAGAAGTCACCTGCAACAATTAGCTTCTATGTGTTGTTATAAACATTGTGCTTGATTAATTATAGGCTCTGAACTTTATAAGTTCACAAGTGATCATATTCTTTCTATTTTCACCTAAGATTGACTATAAGAAAAATATCTAGTTCCAGAACTGGAGGTTTTAACTTCTGATTTATAGTTCACCACTGAATTTATAACTTGTTAAGGTCCTTCATTCTAGCCTTGAATATGATTACTGCTTTTTATCATTTACATACTAGCTATTATTAAAGATTTTTATAAGGATCTCTACAAATATTGAAATTATCTGAAGATGGCTTCCCAAACCAACTCATACTTATAATTAGGGGCTTTCTATAATCTTAGAAGGGTAACCTTCAACATTTTCCATGTCTCGTAGGGCCTCTTACATGTCTGTGCCCCAAAAGTTTAAGAGTCTCATTGAAATAAATCTATAAGCAGCTTCAAGCTTGTTAGGATTAATTCAGCCTTGAAAAATATCAATGTGGAATATAATAAAAATAAACATTGATAATGATCACATAGAGTACTTGTAAATATCATTCATTTTCACAAAACAACTCTTGTTACATTTCTCCAAAATGAAGATAATCATCTCATTGTGTTATATTTGTTATAGCAGAAAATGATATAAAAAGAAATTATAGTTAATTTTAATAAGCAAATGATTGGTAAATGAATGTTAACTGTATTGCATTACTGCTTTTCATACTGACAAAATTATGTGCTCATTAGTTTATTGAGTTAATAAATGGGAGGCACAAAATGTACCTTTTACACGTGCGATGTTTTCACAGACTATTTTCAAGCAAAGCCTTGAACATTTGCAATAGATTTAAATCCTGTGACTTCTGTAACAATTAATGACATGAAACAATAAAGGAATAAGCTTCTAAATCTGAGTTGAAAAGTAATTTACCAAGAGCGTTTTGAAATTGTGTGATCTACACATCTGTACCTCCTTATCTGTAAAAAAGAAAAGATGAAGCCAATTCTTTAGAATTGTACCCACTTCCTGAGCTTGTGCTAGTAGGTAAAGATGTTTCTTTTTTTAATTATTTATTTATTTATTTATTTAAAAATTTTGATTACAGATATGGTTCTGATTAGGTTTCAGTCATATAAAGAATAATTCCCTTGACCAGTGCAACATTCCCAACATCATTGTCCCCAATCTCCTCCCTCCCACCCCACCCCCACCTGTACTCCAGACAGGCTTTCCAGTTCCCTCATTCATTCTCATGATTATGGTAGTTCTCAGTGTAGTTATTTCTAAAATTGCACTCGCCACTCTTTGTGGTGAGCTTTATGAAGTGAGCTGTAAGTTCCAACCCTCCTCTGATTGTCTCTGAGGATTGTTGCAAAGATGACTTTTATTTTTCTTAAAACCCATAGATGAGTGAGACTATTCTGCATCTCTCTCTCCCTATGACTTATTTCACTCAGCATAATAGACTCCATGTGCATTCATATATAGTAAAACTTCATGACTTCATCTCTCCTGATGGCTGCATAATATTCCATTGTGCATATGTACCACAGTTTCTTTAGCCATTCGTCTGTTGAAGGGCATCTTGGTTGTTTCCAGAGCCTGGCTATTGTGAATAGTGCTGCAATAAACATAGGTGTGAGGAAGGGGTTTTTGTATTGTATTCTTGTGTTCCTAGGGTATATCCCTAGAAGTGGAATAGCCGGATAGAATGGGAGCTCAATTTTCAGTTTTTGGAGGAATCTCCATATCGCTTTCCATAGAGGTTGGACTAAACAGCATTCCCACCAGCAGTGGATAAGAGTTCCTTTCTCTCCACATCCCCTCCAGCACTGATTGTTCTCATTCTTTGTGATGTGTGCCAATCTCTGTGGTGTGAGATGGTATCTCATCATTGTTTTGATTTGCATGTCCCTGATGATCAGTGATGAGGAGCATTTTTTTCATGTGCCTTTAGGCTATTTGTATTTCTTTTTTATCAAAGTGCCTGTTCATTACTTCTCCCCATTTTTTGATGGGATTAGATGTTTTTTTCTTATAAACTTCTGTCAGTGCCCTGTATATTTTGGATATTAGCCCCTTATCTGATGGGTGTTGGGTAAATAGTTTCTCCCACTCGGTGGGTGACTCTTGTATCCTGGGCACTATTTCTTTTGAGGTGCAAGATTCTCAGCTTAATGTATTCCCATCTGTTGATCTCTGCTTCCACTTGTTTGGAAAACGTAGTTTCCTCCTTATAGATGCCTTCAGTCTCAGTGTCATGGAGTGTTTTATCGACATGTTGTTCTATATACCTTATGGTATCAGGTCTGATATCAAGGTCTTTAATCCATTTGGATTTTACCTTCGTACATGATGTTAACTGGGGGTCTATGTTCGCTTTTTTGCAAGTGGCTAACCAGTTCTGCCAGCACCACTTGTTGAAGAGGTTTTCCCTGCTCCACTTAGGATTTCTAGCTCTTTTGTCAAATATTAGGTGATTGCATGTCTAGGGAGCATTGTGTGAGAACTCAAGCCTATTCCACTGATCTGAGGGTCTGTCTTTATTCCAATACCATGGTGTTTTGATAACTATTGCTTTGTAGTACAGTTTAAAGTTGGGGAGAGTAATGCCTCCCATACTCCTTTTCCCTAGGAGTGCTTTAGCTATTTGAGGGTGATTATTGTTCCAAATGAAGTTCATAAGTGTTTGATCCACTTCTTTGAAGAATTTCATGGGTATCTTTAGAGGGATCACATTAAATGTGTACAATGCTTTGGGGAGTATTGCTATTTTAATGATGTTAATCTTGCCAATCCATGAGCATGGTATATGTTTTCAATTTTCGTGTGTCCTCTCTTATTTCTTGGAGCAGGGCTTTATAGCCCAGGCCTAGATGGGTTTACTAATGCATTCTTTCAAACCTTTCAAGAGGAGCTACTACCAATCCTAGCCAGGCTCTTGCATGAAATTTAAAAAACAGGAACACTCCCAAACAGCTTTTATGAAGCCAATATCACCTTGTTACCAAAACCAGACAGAGATGCGCCAAAAAAAAATTACAGACCAATATCCCTGATGAATGCTGATGCAAAGATCTTCAACAAAATCCTAGTAAAATAGGATCCAATGCATTATCAAGAAGATCATACACTACAACCAAGTAACTTTCATCCCAGGAATGCAAGGATGGTTTAACATCCCTAAATCTTTCAATATTATACACAACATCAACAACAAGAAAAATAAAAATCATATGATCATATCAGTAGATGCAGAGAAAGCATTTGATAAGGTCCAACACCCATTCTTGATCAAAAGTCTCAGCAAGATGGGAATGGAAGGAACCTTTCTCAATCTAGTTGAAGCCATCTACCACAAGCCAATGGCAAATATTATCCTCAATGGAGAAAAACTAAAAGCATTTCCTCTAAATTCTGGTACAAGACAAGGCTGTCCTCTTTCAACACTCCTCTTCAACATAGTACTGGAAGTGCTTGCTATAGCGATCAGGCAAAATAAATATATCAAGGGAATCCAGATAGGAAAGGAAGAAGTCAAGCTCTCACTGTTTGCAGATGACATGATACTCCACTTAGAAAACCCTAAAGACTCTACCAAAAAGCTACTACAAACAATAGAATCATATAGCAAGGTGGCAGCTACAAAATCAATGGCCTTTTTATACACCAATAATGATAGGGAAGAGATGACGTCAAGAAGGCAATCCCATTCATAGTAGTGCCACAAAAACTCAAATATCTTTGAGTCAACTTGACCAAAGACGTGAAGAACCTATATAAAGATGCTTCTTTATTTATAACTTAAGCACATATAATAAAATCATTCTGCTGTCATTAAAGCATCTTCTTACGAATCAATGTAATTTAAAGACTGAAGTATATCCTAGGCTCAGAATCACTCAAGAGCCAAAACTCATGCTATATATAGCTTCAATATTTAACCTAACTCATGGTATATTTCCATCTCAAGGGGAATGGAACCGATGATATAGTATTATCAGGTATCACAATAAAATGCATTCCAAACTATTTTAAGCTATATCAAAGTTATTAGTTAGTATAATTATCATCCTATTGTGGGAAAGAGAAAAAATTTACTTTATTAATTAGTCCATTAAAAAGTCAGAAACAGGGGACCCGGAGAGATATCATGGAGGTAAGGTGTTTGCCTTGCATGCAGAAGATCAGTGGTTTCAATCCTGGCATCCCATATGGTCCCCTGAGCATGCCAGGAGTGATTTCTGAGCATAGAGCTGGAAGTAACCCCTGAGCAATGTCTGGTGTGACTCAAAAACAAACAGACAAAAAGTCAACTTGGAAGAATATACATTTTCATTGGCATTTTTTCAAGTTGCTCGATTTTTTAATTTAATTTTTCTTAATAATTTTTATTTTGACCAAAGTGAATTGCAAATTATTCACAGTAGTATTATAGGTACATAGTATAGGTATTATAGGTACATGGATCAAGGGCATTCCTACCACCAATGTTGTCCTCCCTCCACCCCTGTTTTCAGCATCCATCCCATATCCTCCTCCTTTGTCCCCCGGACTGCTAGTATAAGTGGTCCCCCTCTGTGTCTAGCTTGTTGTAGACTGTGTTTCGATTCTGTTTCCCCCTTGTGAGGCAGAACAAGATGGTTAAAGTTATGTGGTTCTGTTTGATGGTAAGGAAAAAAAATAAAAAAGAAATAAGGGGGGGCAAAAAAATCAAATAAGCAAAATACCGGAGGAGTCCTTCTGGTAATATACAAATCAATTTAAGAAATGAAAGGTAAAATGGAAAGAAAACATAAAAATAATACAAAAAATTCAAACCCCCCAAAATCAAACAAGCAAAAAACCTGAAAAGCACCACATTAATAAAGATAACAACCAAACATTAACCACAGTCCTGAAATAAAGATGAATCAAAACACAGGGGAAAAAAAGGCAAAGAAAAGAAAAAAAAGCAAGAATTAAAAATATAAATAAATAAATAAATTTAATTTGTGCTATTTTTTTGTTTGTTTTTTTGGGGGCACACCCAGTGACGCTCCGGCGTTACTCCTGGCTATACGCTCAGAAGTCGCTCCTGACAGGCACGGGGGACCATATGGGAACCGGGGGATCGAACCGTGGTCCGTCCCAGGCTAGCACATGCAAGGCAGCAGGCACCTTACCTCCTGCACCACCTTCCGGCTCCTTAATTTGTGCTATTTTTTTTGCATAGGTTTTATCCTACCAATACTTATAGTATTGCTTATACTTCTAAAGGATCAGTGGGTGAATTAAAAAGATATGGGCTAGTATTGATAATATAGTAGTTAGAACACCTGCCTTGCATGTGGCTGATTCATGTCCGAACCCTGGTATTTTATACTGTATGCTGAACATTGCCAAGAGTGATTTCTGAGTGCAGACTCAAGAATATACTGCCGTGAGGAGAGCTGAAGTCATGAAATTGTCCTATCCATGGATGTACATAGAATCTATAATGCTGAATGAAATAAGCCAGAGGGGGGAGAGAGATGGAAACAGAATAATCTCACTCATCTATGGGTTTTAAGAAAAATAAAAGACATTTTTGCAATAATTCTCAGAGATGAAAGAGAGGAGGACATGAAGATTACCACAGAGTGATAAGTGCATTTAGAGAAATAACTACATTGAGAACTATCATAATAAAATGAATGAATGAGGGAAGTAGAAAGTCTGTCAGGTGGGGCTGGGGATAGAAAGCCTGTACAGGTGGGGTGGGGGTGGGAGGAGGGAGATTTGGGACATTGGTGATGGAAATGTTGCACTGGTGAAGTGGGGTTTCTTTACATGACTGAAACCCAATTACAATCATATTTGTAATTAAGGTGTTTAAGCAAAGATATTAATAAAAATGAGTAAACCCTAAATACTACTGGTTGTGCCCCCCCAAAAACAAAGTGTATAAGACAGCATCATTATGCTCAACAACTTTGTGATCTATTAAATATACATGGAAAACAACATAACCATTTTCTTTAATGACTTAATGTATAGAGAATAATTTTTTCTTACTAGATATTTTGTTTATCTAAGCCATAATACTAGACTTTTATTTCTTCTTACTGTCTTCACTCTGTTCAAAACACTCCTAACATATTGATCCTAAAAACACATTCTTTTCTAAGATAAAAATCACCTCTATCTTGGGGCTTAGATATTCTAAAGGTCTGTACAAAGGTTTATTATGATTAGGTATCTCTGATACTTTTTCTCTGCTGCCCTAGGAAACATCTAGTCATTTAGAATTCCATCATTTTAGAAAAGATAGTGGATCTAACAAAACAAAACAAGATATAAAAGAGAACAGGAGATAAACTTTGCATGTGGCAAACTCCTGTATGAATCCTTGGCACTACATAAAAATCTTTCCACACTGCCCTTCAACATACAGCCAGAAATAACCATGAGGCAACATTGGATATGGCAAAACATCATGATAATAATATGATATAATAAAGTTATGGTAACATAGTAACTTTTATTGAGGAAGAATAATGTTCCAGATGTTTTGTTACATGTTTTATGGTTAAATTATTTACTCCCATCATAATACTTTTAATATCTATTATTAACCTCATTTCCCAGATAAACATACTAGATTTAGAGATAGCTAAAGTTTTATGGTTAGTGACAGGCAGAAATTGAAACTAAATCCAAGTATGATAGTTGCCAGCACCGAAAGATGACATTATTAAAGTTGAATCTACCTGACATTTCACATTAAGAAAATGTAGAGTTTTATTCTAAAAATCTAGAATTTTATCTATCAATCTAGAGTAGTTGCAGTCATAAAATAAAATTGGACCACCCAGGATTATTTTTAAAATATCTAGAGACATCTGCTAATGCAATGAATGAGTGTTGTGGCTCTAATGGATAGTCTAATTATGTTTCTTAACATCATCCTCTACTGAGAGACATTCATAGAATGGTTTTCCTAAAACATCAGGAGAGACATCCAATCTAGATCTTTCTTTCCCTGCCAGCATTTTTTTAATTTTGCTAACAAAAGACTTCCTCTAATGGTATAAGTCGATCATGAAACTACATGGCCTAAAATTCAACATAAGAGTAAATACACGAAGTAAATGATATCAGGATGCAGCTTATAATTCCAGAGCTCTATGGAAAGTGATACAATATAAGGTTTTCTCTTTTGATAATTTTTATGTTTATTTTAATTTGAAATGCATGTGAGTTTGGTTTAACTCCTTTCTATTCCTCACGCATCTAGTCAATTCACCACAGTTACGTTGCCATCATTTTTTTTTAATTACGTTTGAAGTCTTTCATATATTTGAGACTATTTCTATCTAATAGTTACATGGCTTCATCTGTGAATAGCTAAGATAAATAGCTATAGCAATTTCATGGTTCTTAAAGCCACATTCCTTGATAATTTCTGGATTTTCAGGGACCATTAGAGGTCCCTGTGTGAATCTTGGAATAATGAAAAGTACATTTTAGCAAATGCTTTAGGTACTTCGCTCTTGCTGCATTGATTTAGAAACACATTTCTAAATCAATTTTTTGTGCAATTTTAACTTGTAATAAAATGAGCCTTAACAAAAGTGCCCTTCGCAATCTAACTGCTTAGGTTTGAGAACAGCAGGCCAAATTGAGAATTAATTAACATTTTGAAGCCATAGTGCTATGTTGCTTAATCTAAAATTGTACTTCAAATAGGGATTGATTTCTACACTGTTGCCAAACAACTTTTCTCTCTTTCTATGTTATTTTTAATGAAAAAGTGGAGAGTCATAGTTAGACAATAGAAACAAATAATCCAATCATAAATGTTTTTTAATGAAGCCATAATAATATCTTATTACTGAATCTGTTTCTCAAGTCATCTTCAAAACTTTGAGAAAACAATTATTACTCAATAAACAAGACAGAAAACCAACCAATGCTGAATACATTAGTGTAATTTATGTACTCATAAAACCGAGAATACACATTTACTTCTAAAAATCTGTAAAGTATGTGTAATAATGGAGATAGTCAGCAATTTGCCACTTACAATTAATCACTCTCTTCATATTCACAACATTCAATTTTTCTTGCTATTTGAGAGAGTAATGATTAATTGATAAAAGTTTAACAAGTGCACTAATAACAGGTGCTACTAATTGCAAAGGCTTCAGAATGGTTCTCCTCAAACCCAGGTTATGCTAATTTGTACAGCAATAGTCATAACACTTTATGATTTTACTTTTAAAATGACTTTTCTTTTAGTCAGCCTAATTTAATTAAGAATTTTAACTAGTTCCGTGTATCAAGAACACCAATGAATTTTAAATTTGTGAGTTTGATTACCATAAGAAATTAACAAGGAGACTCATAAAAAATGCATGGCTGCCAATTAGAAGCATCAACGCTGTGTAAATTAGAATTTATTAATTGGTCTAGCAAATGTAAATTCAATTTTAAAAAAATTTAGGAACTGAACATTGATTATGATTCTTCAAGCCTCCAGAAATGTCTTATTAGTGATATTCAGTGGCTCTCGAGTTTATGCTTGAATTTTTTTTATCATCAAAATACTTCTATTCCATTTACTTCAAAAATATCTGATTATAGTATTCATATTTCATTCACACATGTTTGTCCCTCACCATCCACACTATTAGTGAATACTTCAGTTCACATTTTTTCTTTCATCTCACCAAGCTAGACAAAATATGTATTCTAGGTAGAGTGTTTTATTTTGCGTTTTCAATATTAAAGTGTATGAAACTAATTGGGTCACCCTAAACACTATGTGCTTTTGAAAAATAACTATAAAAAACATTGCTTTTACAAAGATGAGTACTGAAATAACATTTCAGGTTTGCATTTTAATGCTGTTTGCCTCTAGAAAATGTACCTCAAAAGCTTGCATTTTGTAATAATGACTAGTAGACGCTATATATTAATATGCATTGTGGAATATGAGGGGCATGATGCCTTGTAAGATGAGAATCTATTCTGTATGTACAAATCTGGGCAGTTACTTTTTATTCATTACTCCTACACTAAGTCAAGTAATTGAAGGCAGAATTTAGAAAAGACCTAAAATATTTTTTATGGTTGACTCTACATAAGTGAAGAGCTATTCAAAAACGAAAACATAGGGCATTGGATTGGACTATGAACTCATACTTTTCTCCAGATAATTTGACTAACTTGACAATAGCCAGGAACACACTCAAGCCGCCCCCAGATTTCCTCTGCCCCTCCCAGGATTGTTTTGAAAAGTCACTGTGCTTGATAATATCTCCAACGTCTCCACATTCAGCAGATAATTATTTGACCATTGAGAACCTCTCTCACATTATCTTACATTAGTGTAATTAGATTACTCTATCCGCCATTAGTTTCTAAAGGGATATCACTTAGGATAAGACCAAAGGGTAAAGAAATCACAAACTTTGTGATTTCCCCTTTCATCAATGGGCGTAGGAAAACACTTTCTGTGTAATTCTGTTCTCCGTCATCTTTAAGCAGTAATTAGAACCAAGACAACGAGGTGTGGGAACCAAGTAGCAGCAGGAAAGTATCTACCAAGAAAGGTTGTTGTAGGAAATGAGAAATGTACTAACAAGCATGGCCATTTGGCTTGCAGGGAACTAAGCAAGACCCGCTACAAGAAATTGTATTTTTTAGCTTGTTTCCCTGATGTGACTTGCCTTGTTCTATTCTGTTCCCCCAGCCTTCCCTTTTCTCTTTATGGTAAATACTAGTTTGAAAGGAAAAAAAAAATCTTAATTTCTAAGAACAAAACATTGTTTAATCGCTGAAGTTAATAGTGGAGTCATATGCAGATATAAAAGTGTAATTGCTGTATTTTAGTACATATACATAAAATAATAAATTTATTTCTATTTTATATACATAAGACATATGTTTTTTTTTTTGGTTTGGTTTTTGGTTTTTGGGCCACACCCGGTGACGCTCAGGGGTTACTCCTGGCTATGAGCTCAGAAGTTGCTCCTGGCTTGGGGGAACATATGGGGAACCGGGGGATCGAACCATGGTCTGTCCTAGGCTAGCGCAGGCAAGGCAGGCACCTTACCTCCAGCACCACCACCCGGTCCCCCATAAGACATATGTATATGAATAAAATTTATGTTTATGCATATATACAATATATACATAAAACAAATTTATTGTACATATAAATGTATGTAAGTATGGAGCAGTGAAATACACACAATGTCTAATTCTTTGAGTAGCAAATATTGTTGCAAGCCTAATATGCACTTTGACCTTAGTGTTTCAGCAATTTGTAAAGCAGATCGGTTCTTCGAAGCTGCATTTTAGTGAGATATTCAGAAAATAAAGAAGTAATAAGTAGGGGCCCGGGAGATAGCATGGAGGTAAGGTATTTGCCTTTTTTTTTTTTTTTTTTTTTTTTTTT
>PVKC010042122.1:0-12022 GCA_004027635.1 Crocidura indochinensis
GGCTACATGTAAAGACAAGCACCTTGTCCACTGTACTATTGCTCTGCTTTCTGGTGTTCATCTTTCTGTTATCAACCTGATTCTCTTCTTCAGCTTAGATCTGAAGAAAAGGATTTGATCTCTACAAATGTTTCTAAAACGTGTCCCTATCATTGCCCTTCTCCACTGCTGTGCACCTTCTTAGAGTTAACAGTCTGTTATTAATGGTTGTTACACTAAAGTCTGAAAACATGCTCCTGAAACTGGAAAGCAGATTTCCTGAAAGTCACCATGCTGTGCAAAATTACACCTCAGGGTTTATAGGGGGAAAGTAGATAGTGGCATAATAAAAGGAAAGAAATCTAACACATTATAGCAGTTTTAGAAAAGCATTCTAAACATTACAGAGAAAGTGACATTTTACCTTGATAAGGACCTGAAGTTAGCAGATTCAAATAGTTATGTGTTGGAAGGGTTGGCAGATTGTGAATTACTGGAAACTGTACCACCAGTTGTGAATGAACATAACTCATACTGTGAGCTTTATTTTAGCTAGATAATGTTTGGTGTGTCTTTGTGAGCTTTGTAAAATTGTGTACAATTTGGTTCACGTGGGTGCTTTGTTTCTCATAGGTGAAACTTAGAAAGTGGAAGTTTGTTAGGATGGTTCAGTGGTAGCTCACATGCAAAAAGCATGCTTGTGTCCTGAGTGGATGTTGGATGTTGCACACTCCCTCCCAAAAGTGGTAACTGTTCTGTTGAATGATTTGCTAATATGATGAGTGTTCAAATAGATGAGCATTTTCAAAATGAGTATTGCAGATGCTGCTTAGTTTGTCTCCAAGTTCACCAGAACAGGTATAAGGTTCACTAAGCAAGAAGTTTTTTTTGTTGCCTAGAACTGTGTGGGATATATCTTGTAACATTTCAATAAGTGAGTAGATCAAAAAAATATTGGCACTGTCATTGTTATAAAAGTGAAATGAAGTTTTCTGGAGCAGTCCTCAAATAGGAATGTGTATATTGGTTATTTGGGGATATTAAAGTGCTGAATTGTCGTTCACTAGTTCTGGAATGGGACCCGAAGTTCCCTTTTTTAACAAAATTCCCTGTGATGACCATGTTGCTGCCTGCTTGTGAGAAACAATGTTCCAAAGCAGCACTGTCCAATGGAAATGAATGCTCACATTTAAAAAGAAAGCGTGATTGGTGGGTATATTTAGACAGTGCCAGTTTTGTTCCTTTGCCTTTTTTTTTTCTTTTAGAAAACACTAGATACTGCAGTGTTTTGGTTTAATATACTTGCTTCTGATTTTTATAATAATATGACAGAAGAGCATGACCTAATACTTACTTCTGAAAGGCATTGGCCCAGGAACATTATTAGCCAAAGCAAACCTTGCTAATAAAATGCATTATATTGAATGCTAGAGAGATAGTACAGGTTGAAAGGTGCTACCTCGTGTGTAACTAACCCTGGTTCAATCCCTAACATGGCCCCTTAAAAACAAAGAATACATGATTTTTTTTTTTTTAAATATTTTTGGTTTGGGGGCCACACCCAGCAGTGTTCAGGGGTTGCTCCTAGTTCTGCTCAGAAATTGCTCCTGGTAGGCTCGGTGGACCATATGGGATGCCAGGAGTGGAACAGATGTCCTTCTGCGTGCAAGGCAAACACCTTACCTCCATGCTATCTCTCCTGTCCGGAATACATGATTTTGAAATATTTTGGCTAAGATAAGGAGAGGATCATATTTAAAGTATTTCTCCATTTAATTGAAAAACCACTTACACAAACTTCCAACTTCACTGTATTGAAGGAAACCTAGTGAGTTTGGTTAGTAATAATACTACGTTACTGGGTTTTTTTTTTTTTATCATCTTATTTCGTCTCTTATGAATAACCACTTAAGTCATCACAAAGCATTTAAATTTGCTTTTGATTTGGGCGCACTCTGTGGTGCTCCAGGCTTACTCTTGGCTCTGTTCAGGGAACATACTGTCAGGCTTGGGGGTCATATATGGGACCAGGATCAAACTGAAATTCCTGTGCTATTTCTCCAACTTGACATTAATTTTAGTATTTTTATCTTTGGACCATACCTGGCAGGCTCAGGGCTTACTTCTGGGTGTGTTCAGGTGGTGTTGAGGGGATCCTCCAGATGTTGGGGATTGAATCCAGAACAACTGCATACACAAATTCCTTGCCTCTTTTATATCTATGCAAGTTCCCAAACTTAAAATTTTAAGGAATAGTAAGGGTCCAGTTTCAAATCTATACTTTGTAAAACTAACCTAATTTTGTATTTTTAATCTGATTAAAACTGTTCTCTCTGGGGGCGGAGAGGTGGCTCTAGCAGTAAGGCAGATGTCTACCTTGCAAGCAGCTGACCGAGGACGGACCGAGGTTCAATTCCCCTGGCTTTCCATATGGTCCCCAAGCCAGGAGTGATTTCTGAGCGCATAGCCAGGGGTAAACCCTGAGCATCAGTCACCAGGTGTGGCCCCAAAACCAAAAAAAAAGTTCTCTTTAATTTGAATGCCAATGTTTGTTATTTGATAGAAAACAAAATAGACGATCCTTAAGAAACTTGCTTTTATGTCATTTCCATTGTAAGAAGTAGATGAATTCCTAATACAGAGTTATAATTTATGAATGTTCTTGGGAAAATATGCATTAAAAGTAGCATTTATTTTATCATTTAATTGCTAGACTATTTTTAATGAAGACATAGGAAATTGGAAATATCTTACTTAGAGTGTATAAGTTAAATTCCTTGTAAAATAATGCATGAAATTCCATAAGGATGGATAGATTAGAGCTTAATTATTCAGTTGTTGTTTCACTTAGCTAGTAGATGTAGTTTGTCATTGGGCAAACTCTTTGTTATCTTCGTTAAAGTCTTGTTATCTGATGCTTTTTCAATGGAAGCTATATAAAAATTTAATTGATGTGGAGCCTCAGTTTTACCTTTTTGAAACAGTTTTCGTAAACTTAAAAGATATCAAAGAATGCAAAGAGGAAAGAATCAAAGCATGTTCTCGATGTTCAATTTCTACTAATTGAACGTTATGTTTCTATCTTTTGACTGCGGGGAGGGAATATTGCACACCCAGCAATCCTCGGTTTCTTCCTGGCTCTGCACTCAGGAATTACTATAGTAGTGTAAGATTTGAGATATCTAAGTTACGTTGACTGTGTGTTAAGGCACGCACTGTATTTGCCCTGCTGTCTCTCTGACCCTGGATAATAAATTTCTTTTATCAAAATTAAAATGCAACATTTAAACAAGGTAGAGATGAATCTGCTATAGCGCTTATCCTGACTTTATATTTGGTAAATGGTAAGAGAATTGCTACTTTTGTAAAATCTATGTTCCCACCTAAATTATAGATTACATCACAAAAGCCCATTTTTTTTCATTGTGTGTACTTAAACGTTTCCCCTCTCTCCCTCTTAAAATTGCAACTTTTGGGTTTTGGATCCCGGCCAGTGGTGTTCAAAGGGTACTCCTAACTGTTCAGGTCTCTGCAGCATGCAAAGCCTTTATTGAATTACTCTTTCCAGATCCTTTTTGTAATGGATAGGGCTTCACTTGAACAATGCTTCTCTGAGTTTCTTAGTAGATGGCTTAGGAAAATACTGCTTTTCTTCTGTTGTTTGCCAAGAAATATTCCAAGTAGATGTTGGATTTTAGATTTTTTTTTTGTTTGTT
This sequence comes from Crocidura indochinensis, assembly GCA_004027635.1. Lineage (NCBI taxonomy): Eukaryota > Metazoa > Chordata > Mammalia > Eulipotyphla > Soricidae > Crocidura > Crocidura indochinensis. Next base: position 3,696 of record PVKC010042122.1, read on the forward strand.
TGTTTTTTGGGTCACACCCGGCAGTGCTCAGGGGTTACTCCTGGCAGGCACAGGGGACCATATGGGGCACCGGGATTCGAACAGATGACCTTTTGCATGAAAGGCAAACGCCTTACCTCTCCTGGGCCCCTGGATTTTAGATTTTTTTTAACTTTGAAGTTGAAAATACATTTTTTTCTTGAAGTTTAATAATGTTGAAAAATCTTTTCTTACTCAAAAGTATTCATGGTTTTTATATGTTGGTGCTTATTTGCTTTTGTATTGATAAATAAGCAGCTCTATTAGATATTAGTTCTGGACCAAGGCAGAGTAGTTTCATTGCATGTGTGTAGCCTTGGGTTCATTTAGCCCAGCACTGCACAAGAAAAATATTTCTTTTTCTGTACCCAAGCAACTTAAATACTGAAGTCTCTATTTTTGAGAGCTATGTTTGAATTTTTTTCTTAGTGTAGCAAGATAGTTTTTATTGAATACATTTTATTTAGAAAGGATATGAAGGGAGAGAAAGCGAGGAATACATGCTCAAGAGGACAAGCCCAGTTAATTTTGCTATGAAACTTTTGTTCTTTGTTGCCTTAATTAAGTCAGAACTTTCCTTTTCCATTATTGATTTATCTATCTCCAGTTTATAATGTTACAGGTTTATTCAGAGTATGGCATGTAGGACACTTGCCTCACACACTGCTAATCTGGGTTTGATTCCAAGGCAATCCCATCTAGATGGTCCCTCGAGCCTGACAATGACAATTTCTGAGTGCACTACCAGGAGTCAGCCCTGAGCATCACCAATGTGGCTGATTTATGTGAATATGTAGCAACAACAACATTATTTAAAATTGAGCTGGAAAATTGCACATTGTGATTATTGTACCCATTTCTGGTTTAATTCCCACATCACATAGTCCCTCACAGCGTTGCTGAGTACTGACTCTTGGAAGGTCCTCCTGATCCCTTGTTAAAATAATTTATATTAGACCATGTGTCAGCATTTTGCCTTTTGTACAATTAATGTATCTTGTCCTTTTTTTGTATTTGTTGTTTGGGGCCACACCCAGCTCTGCTCAGGACTTATTCCTGGCTCTGCAACTCCTAGTGTGGCTCAGGGAACATACTTGGTGTGAGGATGCAATGCCAGTGACCTACCTTTTTTACTGTTACTCTGGCCCATATTCTGATTTTTTTTTAAGAATCAAACTTAACATGGCAACACCAGTGCTACAATTCATGTTAATTCAAGAGTGAGCCACCTGAAGTATGCACCAAAGTGTTAAAAGATTAGTTTCTTACATAGGTAATTTTTATTTTACATAGTTCTTTTTTAAAGAAGCTACAAAATTCTCCTTTGTTTGTTTTGGGGTAGTTATTGAGATAAGTGCTCTCTCTGGCCCAGACATTATTTTATTTTGTTTTATTGAATTTTCCCCCTTTTTTTCACTCCCTCCCCCCGATTTTCCTTTTACCTTAACTTAGTTGAATACTTTTTCTTAACTATCAAAGCTCTTGTGTGCTGTCTGAATTTTGCTTTTAATGTTAGCATGTAGAATATATACTGTATAATTATAGAATAACTTCATTTTTTTATTCAGGTCTATATGTGATTTTAATTTTTCTTATTTGAACCACATTTGTTATTGTTGGTCATTCACTGCACGATGCTCACAGAGCAAGCCAAATTTTACCAGGGATTGAACTCAGGCTCTTGTGTGCAAATCATGTATTCCAGCTCTTTGAGCTATCTTCTCAGTCCTTAGATAATTTCTCTTTGTAGCCCAAGAGTATTATCTTAATTTTTCATTTCAGATTTTGTTGACATTTTGGAGTTTATACTTTTCTCAATAATTTATTGTATATTTTGGATTTTTAACACTCTTCAATGCAAGTTCTTTAATTATGTAATTCATACATATTTAAACAAGTTTTACTAATTTTAATTTGTTTTCTGGCAGGGTAGTTTTCCAGTATGACAGTTGGCTTACTATTTATTTATTATATTGATTTTAGGCCCATAATCTGACAGTGTTCTGGTTATGAGGAATCATGTAGTGTCAGGGAATAGGCCTCCTGCATGTAAAGCGTTTGAAGCTGTTTGTTACACGGATTTTGCCTTTCGGGTTTTATTTGTATTTAGTACTCAGAACTTAACTTTTATGTGACTGTTAGTCTTGAGTCTTGTCATGCCAGTACATGTCTTCATTTTGTTTATATACATGATCTTTTAGATTAAAAATAATTTTTAATTGAATCTTAATTTTTTCTGAAGACTATATCTAGATAATTACTATTTCTTGTTGAAATAAGTGTAATGTCAAACCTCTTATTTAATAGGTAGGAGGCATCTCCAATTTTGCTCCATATTGGAAGGACTTAAGTTAAATTTTTCATTCTGCATGATTCTGAAAAATGATCTTTAGAAGTATAGGTCTTTTTTGAGCATTCTGATTATTTACATTTCTCAGTAGGTTTTCTGTTTGAATATTATTGTATCATGCTATTGGTACTTTGGATATTTGCTGTTTTCAATTTATATTTGAGAATGTATTTATATTAGCCACTGTCTTGTAGAACATTTGTGTAATTGAAATGTGCTCTGTATCTTAAGTTGCCCTGTATTCTAGGTACTAGCTCATGGGCTAAATAAACATTTTTAATGTGATTAGTATAACTCAGGAACTTGAACTTTTAATATATTTAAATTTAAAATTTGACCTTTTGCATTTAGTCTTAACTCATAGCTCTTGATTCTCTTTATCAAGTCCACTGACACCTTTTATTTTAGTCTTTTTATTCTTTCAAGTTATTTCATCCTTGTTTTGTTTTCTGGTATTGGTTTTCTTTTTTTCCTTGTGTTCCTTGGTTTGTTTTTGGAGTTCAGCATTTGTCCTGGCCCACACTAAGGGATCCCTCTTGGTGGGGTCTCTGAAGATTGGACTTCAGTTGACTTGCTATAAGGTGAATGAATACCTTACTCACTGTACTCCTGACCATTTGTTTTAAAAATAGGGGCCATGGGGCCCGGGAGATAGCATGGAGGTAAGGCGTTTGCCTTTCATGCAAAAGGTCATCGGTTCGAATCCCGGTGCCCCATGTGGTCCCCCGTGCCTGCCAGGAGCAATTTCTGAGCATGGAGCCAGGAGTATCCCCTGAGCACTGCTGGGTGTGACCCAAAAAAAAAAAAATAGGGGCCACATCTAATAATATTGGGGGTAGAAATGTATTGCATGTGCTGAACCTGCTCCTATGGACTTTACCAGTTGAACTATCTTTCCATCCTTTCTGTTTTCTCTTGTGTGCTATTTTTCAAATCATTCTTAAAATAAATCTTATTTACCTGCACATAAAAATGATAAATCCCTGAGTATTCCTGTTTTGATTAATGATTGGAAGATTATTCTTTGGTTTTCACTGTTACCATATCCTTTTGTTTTGTTTTGGTCTACACAAGGCAGCACTGGGGTTACTCCTGACTCTGCACTCAGGAATTATTCCTGACAGTGCTTCATATTAAATGGTATGCTGGGGATAGAACCCAGGTTGGCTACGTGCAGAGCAATGCCCTACCTGCTCTGCTGTCTATCCTCCAGCCCCTGTTGATGTATCCTTTTTAAAGGATCTGATATCTGTGAGATTTTCTTACTTGCTGAGTAAGAATTTTAGATTAAATGTAAATATACTGGTCCCTTCATTTACCCTTAGGTTGTATTGATAACAATCTAAATGAGGTTTCCTCCTTTGTCCTATGGGGAATCATTTGCAGTTTATATAGAGAACACCGAAATGAAAATAATTTATGCTAGAAAGCAAGCCCTTAGGATTGATTTTTCTGTTTACAGGTAGTACTTATCCAGTCCTGGAATATCATACGCTGTTGGACTTTTAAATTTCTTTTCAGTCAGACTATGCTGTACTCTTAATACCACCTTTTTTTTTCTTGGCATATCTCCTCATTTCCACTTACATAAACATTTGCTTGCTATGCTGTGAGCTTTTTGAAGTAAGAAACTTTTAATATCTTTAAGGCCTATGTGCATATGTTAAACTAGTGTCTTGATGTGAAATTAACGTGTTAACATATTATTTGCCATACCTTTAAAGATTTAATTTCCTTTATGGGGTTGTTTGGGGGCCACACCAAGAACTGCCCAGGAGACCGACCATATGTGGTGCTTGGAGTCTGCTGTTGTACAAAGCATTGCCTTAAATTAAACCTTGTACTATCTCCTGGCACAAGTTAATTTTCTTTAATAGAAGCAATTTCTCAGATGTAGTAAGAGTGAAAGAATTTACTATTCTGGTGTTCTGTTAGTGGTTGGATTGAAGCTGTTTTTTAAATAGTTTATTCAGCTTCTCAAGAAAATATATAAAGTTTGCTTGTTAATTTAAAATTTGTGGATGTTATTGATAAGAAATTTCTTTTTTTTCTTGTTCTTTGGTTTTTGGGTTACACCCTGTGATGTTCGGGTTACTCCTGGCTCTGCACTCAGATATTGCTCCTGGCAGGCTTGGGGGAGCTATATGGCATACTGGGAATCCAATCTGGGACTGTCCCAGGTTGGCCTCTTGCAAGGCAAACGCCCTACCACTGTACTATCTCTCAGCTGCTGATACGTAATTCTAATGCATTTCTAATATCTTTCTTTCTCACTGCTGTGTGTTGAGCCTGTGTGTCATGCATATGAAGCATCTGCTTTGATGGTGAACCATGTCCTTTTTCCCAATATTTCACTTGAATTGATTTTGTGGGGAGAGCCTACTCAGGTGTTGGGGCTGCCAGAGCTACACTCTGGTGCTCAAGAGGCCACCTGCTGGGAATAAACTATGGGACCATAGGCTTGAGAGGCATTGGCTACTGCACTTTGGTCTTTCTACCCAGTCTTTACATTGCTAATCTTCTGAGTAGACTTTGATTGTCATAACTTGCTTTATTACCATCCCATAAAATATAATTTGCTGGTAATTGGGGAATGAGTTGGGTTATACCCAACTAAGGCTAAGGGCCTACGCCTGGCTGTGTGTACAGAAGTTAATTCTGGCTTGAATTGGTATTGGTCACATGCAAGGCAAGCTTCTCTTACCCTCCCTAACAATATGCAATTTGAATAATGACATAAGATTTTGTAAAATGATTTCTCATGTCTTCTTAAATTTATGTCCCACTAGCTATAAGGAAATTTTAGTCTTCTCTATATGATAGTGGAATTGGAAACTGGAATGTTACATCATTTTAGACGATTTCCTAATATAACAATAAATATCCAGTGTTGTACACCCTTTCTGAAATAAAGAATTTCTTTAGAAATTCTCATATGGAATGTTCCATTTCCTTTACCCTGAGGATGGTTGCTCTAATTATTTTTAATTAGTGATTCATTGTGTTATGATATTCACTGAAGATCATTTTTATTAGAAGGGTGAAACTATAACGTCAACCCTTGAACTGCTACATTTCAATAGTAAAACTTAAAAAAGCAAATTGATATAATGAGTAATTCCATGATAGTGATTGTTCAGTTGAAGTCTTTTGGAATTAAATCCCCATCTTATGTAAAATCCAAAGTCTCAGTAGCAGATCATTCCTGATTTTGCCTCAGTTTCATTTTGTTTCTGATTGTATTAGTCTTCTTGCTCTCTGCCTTATTATTATTGTAATTTCATTCAATTGTGTTTTGTTTTGTTTTACTGCATGCAAGGCTTGTGCCTTGATCCCTGTACTTTTCTTTGGGGATCTGATCACAATTTTTAATAGTAACATTTATCTTCAGAGATTAAAAAATCTTAGATTAATATGTTTATTGTACTTTAGACTTAAACTGATTTCTGACAAAGGTTTGTTTTGAGAATTAATCATTGAAAATTCCTTAAGTTGATTTTGTTGAAGATTTCTAATTGCATATGAAGTCTTTATTTAATAATTACATTATTATCTTTACAAGTTTTTTCTTACTGTTCTTTATATAGTATGTTGCAAGGATTTTTCTGACTTAAAAAAGTACTAATTGGATTGGGGATATAGCTACTCTTTTAAAGTTTGTGCTACTAGATTTGAGGCCCTGCTTCCACCGTCCGTCACCCCTAAAATGAAAAATCTATTTTTGCAGAGGGTGTATCATGCTTTTTTTTTCTTGTCTTAGAAACTTTAAAATTGAATAGAAAAAAAAACAGGCATATTAGTCAGTGATCACTAAGTTATGGTTTGTTGGTCTTGTCTCACTTATTAGTATATATTTGATTGGTATCAGTGGAAGATGATCGAGAAGAATGGAGTTTCTGGGGGGTTTTGTTGTTGCTGTTGTTCAGTTAATTTCAAACACCTTAATTAGTTGACCTGTGGTGTGCTTTTTTGTTTGTTTGTTTTTTAATTTTGGGATGACCTGTAAATACTCAGAGACTATCCGCAATTATTTGCATCTTGTGGGTCTTAAGCTAGCAGTGTCCAGGACCAAATGTCCTGTATCAGGAATTGAACAGGGCTTTCTTTTTTTTTTTTTTTTTTTTTTTTTTTTTTTTTTTTTTTTGTTTTGTTTTAAAGGTATTTTATTTTTTAATAATTTTTTTTATTTTTTGTATATTGTTGACAATAATATTTTAGGTACATATTAACATAAAATCAGGGGGATTCCCATATCAAATTTTCCTCCCTCCACCTCCATTCCTGTCCTACCACCTATATCATCCTCCCTCTCCCTTGGGGCTGCTAGAATAGGTGGTCCCCTCTGTGCCTAGCTTACAACTTAGTGGTCTTATACTTGTTTGGTGTTGGTACTTCCCTTATTTCCCCCTCTAACTGGGAGGCGGGACTAGATAGTTCTAGTTATGCGGTTTTGTTTGAAGAAGTGAAAAGTGATTAACTGGGGTAAAAATCAAATACGCCAAAAATGGGCGGAGTCCTTTTAGAGGCTCTCATTGGTTTGAGAGACAAGGGGGAAAAAGAAGGTGAAACACCTCAACAGTGCAAAAAAAAGTGTCAAATAAAATAACCAATGAGCACTCCCACAATAAAGATAAGCACCACATAAAATCCATGGTCTTGAGATAAAAAACAACAACAACAAAAAACCGTGACTGAGCACATAAAGAAAGAGAGAAAAGAAGAAAAATAAATAAATATAAATGGAGACAATAACTTCAATAACCACACCAAAACAAAGGACTAGGCAAATAGTAGATAGATAAATACAGAAAAAATTGTTTTGTGCTTTTTGCCATTTTTTCCCCCTCCTGCATAGGCACAGTAAATATTGGGGTCATTCGAAAAGGAATTTCCTTGGCCTACAAGATACAGGGTTTCTCCACCGTTGGAGTATATTGTCATGGGATCAACTATAGACTCCGTTCAAGTTCATTTACTCTCCCCTTGGTGCTTTCATGATGTTTGGAAGACTTCTGCTCCATCCTGGGTGATCAAATCAGATCTCTATATCTAGAGATCTCAATATCTGCATAGGTCAAGGGGTGGAACTTATGATAAAGCCTTTCTTTGTGGTTTTAGAAGTTCTGTTTCCTCAGTGTCATTTTAATCTGTCTTCTATGGTTGGTGGTCTTGGTCTTTGCGCTGATCCTAGGGTGGAGCCCAGGCTAGTCTTTCGTTATGGTTCCAGAAGACACACTCCATTGCATTTGTCTCAGATGGACGTTTGGAACTGGAGATCATTGTTGTTGTGCAGGTCTTAGCTCGAACCCTAGACTAGGGCTTTTTTATTGGTCACAGAATACATACAGTCCAGTCATGGTTCTATCAGCCAGTCATCTGTAAAACGCCATCTTGACTTTTGGATGGACCAAGGGGTGAAAAGTCTTATTGCCAGCTAGAGGGGTAGGATAACCTGCTCTTAGGTCAAGTTGTTCCCATTTTCCTCTTCAGAATACCGTATTAGAGCTGGCACTTGTAGTGTCCGAGCAGGATTAAGGATGTCCCGGATGGGATTTGTTTCCTGTAGCTGTTGTGAAGAACTGTGTCGTTTCTATGTCTGGGATCCAGGTTCAGGGCTGGACCGAGTGTCTAATCAACTGGGGTCCAAGTTGAGTCCACGTGACATATTTTCAAGGTGGGAGATGTCCCTGTATTGTAAACAAGTATGAGTTCTTATCCCTAGTAGATAAGAGCTCATTTTAATACGTAAGGTTTCCCCTTTAGTGTGTCTTTGCAGGGGGAAGTGGTGCTACGTTATATTGCCAGTGCATTTGGGGGTGGAAAAAAAAGAAAACGGAAACAGGTCCCACACCCAAGAAAGATAAAAATAGAAGTAAAAATATATGTGCTCCCATATATATATATATATATATATATATATGAGGAAATAAAGATTTTAAAAAATGAAATAACAAAGTAA
>PVKC010042123.1:0-12014 GCA_004027635.1 Crocidura indochinensis
TTTTTTTTTTTTTTTTTGGTTTTTGGGTCACACCCGACAGTGCTCAGGGGTTACTCCTGGCTCCATGCTCAGAAATTGCTCCTGGTAGGCATGGGGGACCACATGGGGCACCAGGATTCGAACCGATGACCTTTTGCATGAAAGGCAAACACCTTACCTCCATGCTATCTCCCGGGCCCCCTTAAACTTTTTTTTAAGTGAAAAGTAATGTTCAAAAGACAGCTTTTTTTTTTGGGAGGGGGGGTTGGGCCACACCCGGTGACACTAAGGGTTTACTCCTGGCAATGTGCTCAGAAATTACTCCTGGCTTGGGGGACCATGTGGGACACCAGTGGATCAAACTGCAGCCCATCCTAGGTTAGTGGATGCAAGGCAAAATGCCCTACCATCTGCACCATCACTCCAAGAGACAGCATTTTAAACCCTTATTAAAGTAAACCAAACTGTTTTGATGTTAATAAAAAAAATTAGTCTAAATCCCTGGCCTAAGAAGATTCTCTTTTATTTTTTGGTTTTGGGGCCACACCTGGAGATACTCTGGAGTTACTCTGGAGCTACTCCTAGCTCAGCATTTAGAAATTACTGCTGCCAGGGATGCCAAGGATTGAATCCAAGTCAGCCTCTTACAAGGCTACTCTTACAAAGCCCTACTCACAGTGCTTGTTGCTCAGGCCCCAAAATTCTCTTTTAAAACAACTTCTTGTCACACAATTTGCTATTACCATAAAAATATTGTCTGACAGATTCCCTAATTATTGATTTTTCCCTAGCACTGCATTCTGTCTGAAATACTTTACAGCTATTTAACATTTTTAGTCATTAAAACCGTCATATATGTAGAATAATCATTTTTGTAGGACCTGTCTGTTTAAGCTAAGGTTTGAGATGTCAAAAACATTTAAATGACTTGCTCAAGGTTACAATATAAGTCAGAATTCACACCCAGGTAATTAAGCTTTCCCTTGGAAAAAAAAAGGGGGGGGCATGTCACATATTTTTAGAAACAATCTTTACTTTTTTTTTTGGGGCCACACGGCGGTGCTCAGAGGTTACTCCTGGCAGGCACGGGGGACCATATGGGACACCGAGATTCTTACCAACCACCTTTGGTCCTCGATCGGCTGCTTGCAAGGCAAACGCTGCTGTGCTATCTCTCTGGGCACTTAGATTTATTTTTGTAATGCATGTTTCTATCTCAGAAATATGTGACAATTTATATATAAAATACTTATATAAAGGCTTTAAAATTTTAACTTTTCAGGGCATGGTAACTTGAAAAGACTTCAAAACCCTTAAAAGATTAAGGATTCTAGGTAGGGCCAGAGCAATAGCACAGTGGGTAGGGTAGGACGTTTGCCTTGTAGTGGCTGATCCAGGACAGATGTCGGTTTGAGTGCCGACATCCCATATGGTCCCCCCAAGCCTGCCAGGAGCATTTTCTGAGCGCAGAGCCAGGAATAACCCCTGAGCAAGGCCAACTGTGACCCAAACACCCCCCCCCCCCACACACACACACGGTATATATCAGGGATATTAGCAGGTATTTTAAAACTGGGTAATGGCCTTATATTAATAGGACTTTTGATGGGTAGAAAAGCATTGGGTAAAGTCCATATATTTCTTCTAAGTACCTGAGTTTACCTTAAACAAAAGCAGTAACAAATGTAAGCTTTGTGTTTATATAGCAGCAATTTACTAGTTTGAAGGATTTTACTACTTTCAAAAATCTACCATGTGTTTTATTCCTATTTTGGTTTTAGATGTCACATATAAATGACTTAATATATATTTTATGTGTCAATTTCACTTTGGGTACACAGTAATGCAAAATTTTCTTTTCTCTAGCACTTGGTCAATGAATGGTTAAATGAGAAGAATGAGAAGACAGGAAAACCTTCAGATAGTCTTTCAGAAAGGCCTCTTCGCATAACTACAGATCCTGAAGTGTTAGCTACACAGCTGAATTCTTTACCAGGCCTCACTTATAGTCCCCATGTGTACTCTACTCCTAAGCATTATATTAGATTTACTTCACCATTCCTTTCAGACAAAAGGAGAAGGAAGGAACCAACTGAAAACATTTCTGGCTCATGCAAGAAGGTAAACTGTCCTTTGACTATATTAAGATGAAGTGAATAACATTCTCATTCGTTTTTACCATTCCTAGTAATAAAATATTTTGGGAACTAGCTCTGTGTTTATGGGCTACAAACAACTACAAATTCGTTTCTATTTTTATATATTTCAGCGATGGTTGAAACAAGCTCTAGAAGAGGAAAACTCAACAATTTTACATAGATTTAATTCAGCTTGCCGAGAAAGATCCAGAAGTCCTACAATTAATGGTGAAAATCAAAGTCCAATATTATTAAATGATAGCTGTTCCCTTCCAGGTGATTCTTTTTCATTACTATTTCAGCATTAAGTATCAGAAGTATTATTCACTTCACAAATAAGTGTACTATTAAGATGGGTAGTCCTCGATTCATTTTTCAATCTTAAAATGTGGAAAGCAATACAGTCAAAACTGGACTTTACTTTCCATCTTTTCCTAGGCTAGATATTTGCTAGGGCTGATGCCAGAGCCACTTCCCTATAAGCACTGTGATTGAGGGGAATAATCAGTAACTCCCATGTGTACTGTTACTTTTGGGATATAAAAGATTTGTGCTGCAGAATTTTCAATCCTTTTTGTTTGGACGGGGTTGTCTTTTGGGTCACATCTGGCAGCACTAGGGGTTAGTTCTAGCTCTGTGCTTAGAAATTGCTCCTGGCATGCTCGGGGTATCATTTGTTGTGCCAGGAATCGAACTGGTGTCCATTCTGTATTGGCCACACGAAAGGCACACACCCTACTGCTGTGCTATCGCTCCAGCCCCAATTAACCCTATATAAATGGAGGGAGATTAGTATTTTCTGTCTTTTAATTTCTAAATAAAAAAACAACAGTTTAGTATAACATGTTGAGGTTTATGATTGAATTATTTTGTCCTTGTTTAAGCTTTGGAGGCTATCTTTAGGGATATGATTAAAACACCTGCACTTGTAATAATTATAATTTCTTACAACCATAAGATAAGCGTTGGTTTTTGGGCCATAATCAGTGGTGCTTACGGGAATTACTTCCAGCAGTGGTAGCACTCCAGCAGTACTAATTTTTGAACCTAGGTCTTGCAAGGCTAACAACTATTTCCCTGTCCAGTAATTTTATTTGGGGTGGAGTCATCATAATTCAGGGGTCTCAAACTCATGGCCCATGAGTTTTTGCGGCTCTCCATACAACATTCTGTGGCCCGCGGCCGGCCTTCAAATATCGCAGTATTCGTGATTATTCGCTTACCAAATAAAAACTACATATTTGAAGGCTGGTTGCGGGCCACAAAATGTTGTACGGAGGGCTGCAACAACTCTCGGGTTGTGAGTTTGAGACCACTGTCATAATTGATTGCTGCTATTTCAGTCGTTTCAAGAATAATTAGATTTTATAAATACCAGCTGTCTGATTTCTAATAAATTATTTTACCTCCAGATTTAACTACACCATTAAAGAAACGACGACTTTATCAGTTGCTAGATTCTGTTTACTCAGAAACCTCCACACCTACTCCTTCACCATATGCTACACCAACTCACACAGATATTACTCCTACGGACCCATCATTTGCTACACCACCACGGATAAAATCAGATGATGAAGCATGTAGAAATGGTTATAAGCCCATATATTCACCAGTTACTCCAGTAACTCCTGGTACACCAGGAAATACCATGCACTTTGAGGTAAGGAAAATATATTAAAATTTTTATTCATAACTTTTCTAGCCTATGTAGGAGAAAAATTAGAACATGCCAGTTAATGAAAAATATTTAAATTCTTACAAAGTCAAGCATAACTTTTGCCAATTATATTGCTAGAGTAAGAATAAATGATCATATATTAAATTGACCTTAAAAACAAACCTCATCTCTTGAGACATAGTAAAATAGTTCAATCCAAAATCTTACTCAATTCTAATTATTTCTTTTATGTAGAATATTTCATCCCCAGAAAGTTCTCCAGAAATTAAGAGACGTACTTATAGTCAAGAGGTAAGGAGCTATTCAGAAAGGCTAATTTATTTTCTTACTACTACTGTTTTTTTTTTTTTTTTTTTTTTTTTTTTTTTGGTTTTTGGGTCACACCCGGCAGTGCTCAGGGGTTACTCCTGGCTCCATGCTCAGAAATTGCTCCTGGCAGGCACGGGGGACCATATGGGGCACCGGGATTCGAACTGATGACCTTTTGCATGAAAGGCAAACGCCTTACCTCCATGCTACCTCCCGGGCCCCACTACTACTGTTTTATATCAACTATTGATAGTTTTTTTTTAAGCTTTAATATGTGATTTGTGTAATTCTTTTTTTTTTATATTCTATAAACAGGGATATGACAGATCTTCAACTATGTTAACTTTGGGGCCTTTTAGAAATTCTAATTTAACTGAACTGGGTCTGCAAGAAATTAAGACCATTGGCTATACCAGCCCTAGGACTAGGACTGAAGTCAATAGACAGTGCCCTGGTGAAAAGGAATCTGTGCCAGATCTGCAACTGGGACTCGAAGCAATCGAGCAAACAACCTTACATAAAACCATGGAAACACCTACACATGACAGGACTGACTCAACCAACCAACTGGAATCTACTCACTCTGGGCGGAGCACATTATATTCTTCATGGGTAAAGAGTCCTGACAGGACAGGAGTTAACTTCTCAGTAAACTCAAACTTGAGGGACTTAACACCCTCACATCAATTGGAAGTTGGAGGAGGCTTCCGAATAAGTGAGTCAAAGTGCCTGATCCAGGATGATAGTCGCAGTATGTTTATGGAAACACCTGTATTTTGTACTTCAGAAGATGTTCTGGTATCTGCTTTTGGAAGGACTGTTAATGATAGTTTGATGGATGGAAGCTGCACACCACAGAATCCACCACAGAAGAAAAAGGTTACACATTTATTTCCTGTCCTTTTAATAGTGGTTTTAAATATTACTTGTAACGGCTATAATTATAGTACATGTTATATAATAAGGCATTCTTTAGTTATAGTTAAATCATGTAAACGCTCTATTAGGAAAAGTTTTCTGAGAAATAAATTCAAGTACTATGGAAAATTTGATAAGGATTATGACTTCAGATATTAAAACCAAAAGAATTTTACTTTTCAGCCCAATACAAAATACTTGATATTATTATTCCTTTTGTTTTACACACAATAGGCTGCCATATACGGAAGAAATGCCTCTTATCCATTTATTTATTTATTTATTTATTTATTTATTTATTTTTTTATTTATTTTTTTGGTTTTTGGGCCACACCCAGTGACGCTCAGGAGTTACTCCTGGCTATGTGCTCAGAAGTCGTCCCTGGCCTGGGGGACCATATGGGGCACGGGGGATCGAACCGTGATCCGTCCAAGGCTAGCGCGGTAAGGCAGGCACCTTACATCCAGCGCCACCGCCCGGCCCCATTATCCATATATTTAAAATATTTAAATGAGGACATGCGTGTATTAAAAACCAGTGTTAAAAGATGGAATATAAGTTGACTGGTTTAGTGCCATGATGATTTGGCTCACAGACATATTGACAGTTTTGAATGCCGTAGTTTATACAACACTTAATTTTACCTGTTAAAATAGGTTTACTGCTTTGAAAGTCAAAGAATTTTAGTGATGGTGTGCTTTTAATTTTTATAACAGAGTCCAGTTGGCAACTTTGTGGGAAGCAATGTAGTATAGTGGAAAGAGCACGGGCTTTCAAATAAGACCTAGGTTCGAATCCCGGCTCCAACACTCACCAGCTGTGTGACCTTGAGTGAGTGAGTTACTCAATTTCCTCATCTGTAAAATGGGGATGATGATATATACCTATTTCTTAGGGTTGCTGTGAGGATTAAATAAGATAATGTATTTAAATCATCTAAATACAATGCCGGTGCATAACAGGCATTTATATTTGTTAATTACTGTATGTTCAGAATAAAATTATTTTATATAATTTTCCTAATGTGAATAATTTATTTATAAAAATAGTTTGGCTCTGATATAAAACAAGAATAAAAGATTTGCCTCCCCTTATCTTTCTTGCTTAAGGTTTCTCTATTAGAATACCGTAAAAGACAACGTGAAGCTAGAAAAAGTGGCTCTAAGGCAGAACATTTTCCACTAGTCAGTGTATCACCTCATGCAAGTGGAAGCTTGAGCAACAACAGCGATGGATGTGCCAATAGGAGTGAAAATGGGGAGCAGGTAGAAAGCTCTGCCAGTCTTCCTTTACCAACTCCAGCTACAGTCTATAATGCTACTTTGGAAGAAGCCAGCAATAACTGTCCTATAAAGGAAGTTTCTGCCAATGAGAAGAATGATCCAGAAGTACAGTGGTAAGCCTAAAATTAAATTTTGATTGCAAACTATGCGTATTAAATACTGCTATTTACCATCCAGTCAGGATCTTACTTTTTCTGTATCCAATTTGCACATGTAAAAACCTGAAGTATGCTATTCTGAAAAACATAAGTAATTCTATTAATAATTTTTCTGTTATTTTTTTCCAAGAATAAGGAGACAGATTTATGATTATGATTTTAAAAGTTCCTCTTTACTGAGAGGGTTTTAAACTGTGTGCTAAAGGTGCTTATAACTTCCTGATGGTTTTCACAAATATTACTTGCTTAATCAGCATCTCTAGTTTCTTTACATCCCCTTAACAATAGTAATATAGGGAGGAAACAACAATATTTCATGCTTCTTCAGCAGGAAGTACAGACTAGATAAAGGATATAGATTGGTAGGAAACTTGTGCTCCTTAGGCTCTTCCCTTCCATAGGAGTTTCCCAGTACCTTACAGTGCCAATACAAGGTAATTTGTAAGAGTTCTTTTTGATATCTTCTGAGAACTCTTATCTCTCCCTCTCTTTTCACCAGAAATTTCTTTAGACAAAGTAGAGTGAATTTTTAAAACAAATGAAGGTAAGTATCTCAGTTTGTGAAGTTTTTCACAGTAGTGGAGTCAAGAAAACAGATGTTTTTAAATCTTCCCACCAGAATGTTTCCCCAAAGAGCAAAAAGCATTGATCTGAGAGGACATTTTGATCATAAAGGGACAAATAATCTAGCTGCTAGTAATTTCCTTTGAGTTGATGACAGGATTTTATTTTAAAGGACTGCTTCAACTTCAGTGGAGCAAGTGAGAGAAAGAAGTTATCAGAGAGCTTTACTTCTCAGTGATCACAGAAAAGATAAAGATAGTGGTAAGTTGAGCCTTGTTCCTTAACCCCTCCCTGCAAAAAAATCACAACTGTGGAGTCAGTTAAATCATTCTGCTCCTTTACTCTTTGCTGTTCTAATGTTCTCTTTGGGTCTGCTTCTACTTCATCTCTAGGGGGAGAATCACCATGTGTCCCATGTTCACCGAGTCATGTTCCGTCTTCACCTTCATCTCATTCAAATCACATTCCCCAGTTGAAACCCAAGGGCTCAGTCCCTTCATTCAGTGAACATATGGAAGGTCAGTAAGCAGATGACCTATCATGGCTATTGTTCTAAATAACTTTTTCAATAAAACCTTTTATAAAGTGAAAAGTTAGTTTGAATAAAAGAATGCAGTGCTTTGCAGTGTTAGTAAAAGGAAAATTGTGTAACTTTACATTTACTATAGGTTTCTTCTGTTTTATAGATCCTGATGCTGATAATCCAGAATTCACGACTGCAAATGAATGTCCATCCCCAGATACTTCTCAAAATACCTGCAAAAGTCCTTCAAAAGTAAGCAAGGTAATAACACTGAACATTGCCACTTAGTTATTATGCAGAGATTTTACTACTAAATTAATCAGTTTGTAATTCTCAGACATTTGTCCTGTCAGTCTTGTGTTTTATTCATTTATGCTTTTTCTCACCATACTTTGACAGTTTTGACTCCACTGTACTTGCTTGGACCCCCTATATGAAATATTTTAACCATCCCATTAATTCTGGAAAACCCTAAGGTCAGGGTAGACTGCTATCTTCGATCCTGGATCTCAAAGAATCTTATAAAGTTATCGTTTTAGCTAAAGATAGATTTTTCTTTTTTTAAAACTTGATTGATTTTTGGCTCACACCTGGCTCTGCACTCAGAAATCACCCCTGGCAGGCTAGGGGACCATATGGGATGCTGGGAACCGAACTGGGTCCTCCTGGGTCTGTCATATGCAAGAGAAATGCTATTTCTCTGGCCCCAAGAAAAATTTTTTCTTAAAGAATTTGTTGTCTTGTATACTTGGATTATTTATATTCAATGTTTAAGTAATTAGAAATAAAAATAGTTCGAAGAACCAAGTTTATTATGGGGTTATTCAGTACCAGAGAGACAGTACATATCAAGA
This sequence comes from Crocidura indochinensis, assembly GCA_004027635.1. Classification (NCBI taxonomy): domain Eukaryota; kingdom Metazoa; phylum Chordata; class Mammalia; order Eulipotyphla; family Soricidae; genus Crocidura; species Crocidura indochinensis. The sequence goes on from PVKC010042123.1 coordinate 8,409, forward strand.
TAGTTTGTCTTGCATACTGTAGACCCAGGTTCAGAACCCTGGTGATGCATAATGATAGTGGGCCACAAGTACTATCAGGAACACTCCTGAGCAACACTGGGTGTGAGCCCAACCGGTGTCCACAGTAAGGCTCATAAAATGACTTGTTCACTTAGTGTAGGTCAGGAGGTAATGAAGGGGGAGAGGAAGCTAAATACTTCAGGGACTAGCCAAGCTTAATCATTTTGAAGAGATCATTGAGGGAATTCAGTTTATGCTTATTACCAGAACTATCTTACTACTACTGAATGAATCCTTCTTAATATTTTTTTAAAGTTGTAAAAAGTACCTAAGATTATCTATGCTTTTTCCTAGTCCGGATCTCCAGGACCACTTTCTTCTCAACAACATGGGAAAATACTCACAAAACCAGATTCCCTCTGGGAGGCATCCGAATCTGAGAATGGTGTTCACCTAAAAACAGAGCTCCAACAAAAACAGCTATTAAATAACACCCAAGCACTTTCAAAGAATCCTCCTCCTCCTCAGCCATTTGTTCGCAGTTCATCTGAGCAACTCTCACAAAAGCTGCCTTCTGCACCAATAAAGTTGCACTGTCCTCCATCACCTCACGTGGAAAATCCTCCAAAGTCATCGACGCCTCACACACCTGTACAACATGGTTATCTTTCACCAAAGCCTCCTTCACAGCAGTTAGGATCTCCCTACAGGCCTCATCATTCACAGTCCCCTCAAGTGGGAACACCTCAGAGGGAATCTCAGAGAAATTACTATCCAGCAGCACAGAATGTTCAAGGCAATACTCAACAGGCAACTTCCGGAGCATTATTTACACAGACACCCTCAGGACAATCTTCAGCAACATACAGTCAATTTAACCAACCAAGTCTGAACAGCACGGCACCACCCCCTCCACCTCCTCCACCTCCTTCTTATTATCAAAACCAGCAGCCTTCTGCAAACTTTCAGAATTATAATCAGCTTAAAGGTAGTCTTCCCCAACAAACTGTGTTTACATCAGGACCAAATCAAGCACTTCCTGGCACAACAAGCCAACAGACAGTTCCAGGACACCACGTTACTCCAGGGCATTTTTTGCCATCTCAGAACCCTACCGTTCACCATCCAACTTCTGCTGCTGTAGTCCCGCCCCCTCCGCCGCCGCCACCTGCGCCAGGATCGCATCTTGTACAGCAGCCAAGTTCCCATCAGCAGCACTCTGTAGCACATGTGGTAGGGCCTGTTCATGCTGTCACCCCTGGGTCGCATATACATTCTCAAACTACTGGACACCACCTGCCACCACCGCCACCACCTCCTGGTCCTGCCCCTCATCACCATCCACCTCCCCATCCTTCCACGGGACTCCAAGGTCTACAAGCACAACACCAGCATGTTGTCAGTTCAGCACCCCCACCCCCACCCCCTCCTCCACCTTCCAGTGTTTTGGCTTCTGGGCATCATACAACATCAGCTCAAGCCATACACCATACTCCTCACCAAGGACCTCCTCTCTTCCCTTCAAGCACTCATCCACCTGTACCACCATATCCCTCACAAACCACACATCACACCACTCTGGGACCGGGACCCCAACACCAGCCTTCTGGAACAGCAGGGCCACATTGTCCATTACCAGTTGCAGGTCCTCATCTCCAGCCCCAAGGACCAAACAGTATTCCAACACCTACTGCTTCAGGGTTCTGTTCTCATCCTGGCTCTGTGGCCCTGCCACATGGGGTTCAAGGACCTCAGCAGGCATCTCCAGTGCCTGGACAGATTCCAATTCACAGAGCACAGGTGCCACCAACATTTCAGAACAATTACCATGGTTCAGGGTGGCATTAAAATGGACTCCAAAAATAACATTTTTTAAAATGTTCTGTAAGATAAATTGTATATTTCATATGTACCTATTATGGTACTTTTTAAAGCTTGTAAATGAAACTTTGTATAAAAAAGAAAAAAAGAAAAAGCACCAGTGCTCTTTTATTGTAGTTTTCCCATTTTTGTTTTTAAAATTGTTAAGCCAGTATTAGGTATCTTTATTTTGTAAGTGAACATTCCAGCTGTTTTTTTTTTTTTTTTTTGCAATAGGTTGGATGCTACATGATCTTTAACTTTTATTGTTGCAGTTAAGTTCATTTAGGGAATGTTTTCTATATTATTTTATTACATACAGATTAAGTACACAGCTAGGTAATGGCATTATGAGGTTTTTCTTTTCTCTTCCCACATCCCCATCAGCTGTTCCTGAGTGCATTGTAGGTATCAAAAAATGCAAGACATATTTTTATAGTTTGGTGTGGAAATGGCTCATTTTGTTTTACCAAGCAAGATGTAATTTAATGTATAGATTTTAAATGTCTCCTGACAAACTTGTAAATAGTGAATTTCTTTTGCGTATATAACTGCTTACAGCTTTTCTCATTTGATATATAGCACTGTATATATGACACGTCTTTGCAAAACTGTGTGATCTTTGTGAAAGTAGAACAGTATATGGCCTTTAATTTTTTTTTTATTTTAAATATACTGTCACATTGAAGCACTGGTTGGGCATTTTAATTCATGTTAATAAATCACAATTATGTCAGTTTTACCAAATTGTCCTGTACAACTTCTGAGATTGGGATCTTTTTAAGTGTGTTTACAAAATTACATTTTTTACAATATAGGTTTGTAAGGAGCTTCCATTTTCTTTAGAGACTACTACCTCAGTTGGACCACAGTAAGCATCAGAAGGACTTAATCTCAGAATATTCCTATGTGTTGTTTTTGTAGGAGCCAAGAGCCATAGTAAATTAACATGCTATTTATGTACATTTACTTATATCTACCATCATACAGAGTGAACCCATATCATTAAACCATTATACATGATACAATTATGGATTATCATTTACAGCTGTTGGAAAATATGGAATAGTTTTCCTAAAAGCACAGTAATATCTAATGTGTACACTTTAGAGCATGATTGAAGTGTCCTTAGGTAATCAAAATTCTTTTAAAATCAGCATTTATTACTTTCTATAGTATTTAAAAAGGTGTAGTGGGAAATATATTAAAATTTGGGTGTATAAAACCAAAGGAAAAAGGCATTCATAGATCTCAAGTGAAATAAAAATGGCCTCTCAGGCATTTTATTGCTGAAATATAAAATGCTATTTCATTACCTTGGAAAAATAAAAAATTATTTTCTACCTTTGAGGAAGATTTAAGTATAACCAGTAATAATGAAACTAGTTTAACACATTTTTTCGTCATCTAATTGACAAATTTGGCACAGCACACAAATTCTGTGTTTTGGAGGAAAAGTAAGCAGACTATATTTAGCAGTAATAGAAGTTGTCTTATACTTTAATTTTCATTTCTTTTTGAAAATTAGTTATGATACATTAACAGAGCTGCACTTATTATTCAAATCTCTTTAGTTTCAAGTTTTAAATGAACTTAATAAAATTCTACCCATCCTCTATATTTAAAACCACAGAAATATTTAACTAACATAGTAAAGCATACATGTTTAGGAGAACTAAGAATGTTAAATTCTTCATAGTGTAATTTTGCCTACTAGACAAATAATGTACATAAAAGGTGCATACT
>PVKC010042124.1:0-12017 GCA_004027635.1 Crocidura indochinensis
CTCTGCTCAGGGGTTACTCCTGGCTCTACACTTAGAAATTGCTCCTGGCACGCTCAGGGGACCATATGGGATGCTGGGATTTGAACCACTGTCTTTCTGCATGCAAGGCAAATGCCCTACCTTCATGCTCTCTCTCCAGCCCCAAGAGTGCCCACTTGAATGAAATATTTGGTATTTCCATCTCCCTCAGACACTCTCCAGTTCCATCCAAGTTGTAGCAAAATTCATCTCTTCTTATAGCCGAATTATATTGCATTGTGTACATAAACCTTAATTTATCCACTCATCTGTTTATTGGCATTTGGGTTGTTTCCAGTCTTGGCGATTGTGAATGGAACTGCAATGATTTACTGAGTGAAAATATCTTTATTAATGCTTTTCTGCTCTTAGAGTAGATACAAAGTTGTGCAATTGCTAAATTATGTGGAAATTCATTTTTGAAATGTCTGTATAGTTTTCATAGAGGCTGAACCAGACACCACATTTCCATCAGCACTGGTTGTTTCAGTTTTTTTTTTTTTTCTCATGGGCCACACCCAGTGATGCTCAGGGGTTACTCCTGGCTATGCGCTCAGAAATCACTCCTGACTTGGGGGACCAAATGGGATACCAGGGGTTCAAACTGTGGTCTTTCCTAGGTTAGCGTGTGCAAGAAAAACGCCCTACTGCTTGTGCCACTGCTCCGGTCCCTGGTTGTTTCAGTTTTTTTGAGCTATACCTGGATGTGCTCAGGGCTTCTGTCTTTGTACACAAGGATCACTCCTGGGGGAACCATGTGAGGTGCTGGGGATCAAACCCAGATTGACCAAGGCACTATACTTGCACTTCAGACCCTGTGCATCTTCTTTGAGGAAATGTTTTCTTTCTGGGATTATTTATTTGTTTGTTTTGGGGGGTGCACACCTGGTGATGCTCAGGATTTACTCCTGGCTATGCGCTCAGAAATTGCTCATGGCTTGGGGGACCATATGGGACACCGGGGATCAAACTGAGGTGAGCCATGTACAAGGCAAGTGCCCAACTGCTACTGCTCTGGCCTCTATTTATTTTTGTTGTTAATTTAGCCTTTATTGGATTAGCCTTTTATTGAATGTGCGGTGAGCAATTTCTCCCCCTTACTGGAGAGTTTTAATTTTAGTCATTTCTTTTGCAGTGCAGAAAATTTTGGCTTATACAATTCTATTTATCATTGATTTTTTTTCTCAGTCAATGGCACAGTATCATTGACAATGCCTATGAAATTAGTATCATAAAGAACTCCTCTGTTTTCTTTGATATATTTTAGAGATTTAGGCTCTATCAATACCTTTGATATGTCTTGAATGTAATTTGCATATGTTGTGAGATAAAGCCCTAGATTCATAATTTGCGGGTGACCCCCCAATTCCTTTTGTTGACATATACCTAGTTCTATTTTCATAGATTAATTGTTCCTGTTGGAAGGTTTATCTTTGGGCTTTTACTCTAATCCGCTTGCCTGAGGATCTCCCTTTATTTCTGGGAATCTTTAAAAATGCTTTATCCTAGGACCAGAGAGCTTAGCTTAGCAATCCAGTTGGAAACAGTTCCATTTTCAAGTAGATAAGTGTGACTTATTTATATTGAGATATTTATATAAATGTACATGGGGATAAGAGACAGAGCCCCTTAATGTCATCACGAGAGAACTGTACCGTAATCCAAATTGACATCATTTCATTAATCACTACACTGTGAATAAGGTTTTAACCTGCTGCTGGTCCACTTATGCCATTGTTTGCCATTGTTTCTTTGTCTTATTGAACTAAAAGTCAAGAGCCTTTTTGTGCAAAGGATTGAATAATTGTAGATTAGTACTTGGAGCCTCCTAAGAAACTTTATTAAATGCCTTCTGAAATTAAAGTGTTTTATTTGTTTTCTCTACTAATTTGTTAATAAAGGAAATGTGATTACTTTGATATTGCCTTTTTCTTCCTTTCTTGTCTTATATGGCTCAAATACTGTGTATGTAGGTTATGTGATGATGCTAGGTTATGGAATGATGCTAAAACTTCACATCGAGTTTTTGTGCACATTTTGTTAGAACTTAATATATATGTATATGTACATATATATTAAAATACCCAACTAAAAAGAAAGAAACTAGAAAAAATATCCAGCTAAAAAGCTAGAATTTGCTTTTTTCCATGTTTGGGGGACTTTATATTTTGGGTGCATCCTTAACCTTATATATTATTTATTTTAACCTCCTATTACTTCATCTTTTATTCCAAAGATATATTGATAATAGTTTCCTTTTCATTAATTTGAAATCTAGCTATTTGCTTTGCTTTTGTCTCAAATTTTATAAAACTTATTTTATAAATTTTTTATTTATTCTCAGAAAGTTAGTGTGTATTTATATTTTGATCAGGTTTGTTTTGTTCAGATGATAGGGTTCGTATGAGTTTTTTTTTTGGTTTTTGGGCCACACCCAGTGACGCTCAGGGGTTACTCCTGGCCGTGTGCTCAGAAGTCGCTCCTGGCCTCGGGGACCATATGGGGCATGGGGGATCGAACCTCGGTCCGTCCAAGGCTAGCGCGGTAAGGCAGGTACCTTACCTCCAGCGCCATCGCCCGGCCCCATTTCGTATGAGTTTTACTCTGTGACATTTGTTAGACACAGAGAGAGATTAAATTTTTTTCCTACAATTTTGGATTAACTTATTATTTATTTTGAAGATATATTACTAGGTACATAAATAGTTAAAATTGTTAAAATAAGTAGTTAAAACAGTTAATATTCATCATCCTGGTGAATTAAGTTTTAATGTTTTCTGCTACTGTCTTTTTGCCTCTTATTTAAGCAGTGAAAAATGACTAACTTAATTTTATATTTGCTATTTATATATGAATTTATATATGAATCAGTTCAGTTTTGTTTCTTCTTTCCTTCAGGTTATCAGTTGATTGGGAGCCATTCTGGGGTGAAACTCTGCAGGTGGACAAAGGTAATTATTTTTATTTAAATACCATTTCTGGTTTTGCCTGAATTTTATATGTTTCAGTGAATTTCATCATTTACAGGTATGATTTACATTTAATTAATGTAATGTTTTTGAATGTTGGTTAAATGGATTTAGCAAAATTTGGTGAATGTAAAAATCAGCTATCTGCCACTTGAATTGATGAGACCTTTTTCTTCACTCCAGTAAAATCACTTATGCTTTCTCTAGTCCATACACATTACATCAAGCAACAAATGCCAACACTTTATGAAAGTTACTATTGCTATATTATCTCTCCATCATGTGGTATTGTTAAGTCTTCAATTTCCCCCTTCTAATAAGTATAAAGAAATAATATTGTGACTTGAATTTGTATTTTTATATATGTGCATATTATATTTGCCACTCATATTTATGAAATATCCCTTTAGGGGCCCGGGAGATAGCATGGAGGTAAGGCGTTTGCCTTTCATGCAAAAGGTCATCGGTTTGATTCCCGGTGCCCCATATGGTCCCCCATGCCTGCCAGGAGCGATTTCTGAGCATGGAGCCAGGAGTAACCCCTGAGCACTGCCGGGTGTGACCCAAAAAAAAAAAAGAAATATCCCTTTAAACCATTTCCTCAAGTTGGATTTTTAACTTTATAGTGTTGGTTTATATTTTGTGGATATGAGTATTTTGTGAGATGTATATTGTGAATATTTTCTTCTAGTCTGTGTCTGCCATTTTCATTTCCCTAATAGTATTTTTGAAGTTTTTATTTGAATAATACACAATTTGGGGCTGGAGAGATAGCATGGAGGTAAGGCGTTTGCCTTTTATGCAGAAGGTCATCGGTTCGAATCCCGGCGTCCCATATGGTCCCCCGTGCTTTCCAGGAGCAATTTCTGAGCATGGAGCCAGAAATAACCCCTGAGCACTGCCGGGTGTGACCCAAAAAAACAAAAAAACAAACAAAAAAAAAGTCTTTAAATTGAATAATACACAATTTATCTTTTCTTTTATTTTCTTTTTTGGTATATTTAGAAATCTTTGCCAATTTGAGATTTATAAAATTATTCTCCCTCTAATCCCCTGGGCTATTATATATAGTTTGAACTTTTCTGGTACTTTCTGAATTTTTATGAATAGTATGAGGTAAGAGTTGAAGATCTGTATCTAGAGTAAGTGGTAGAGAAACTTATTGAAAGGAACTTCATTTTACCATTGAATTACTGTTAAGTTTTTGTAGGAAGTGAGTCTAGTGGATATGTGTCAACTTATTTCTGGATCTATTTCACTGATATATTATTTGACTATCCTTTTGATAGTTGTAGATTCTCTTGATTACTAGAGCTTTTTGTAAGTCAGAAATTATGCAGTGTAAATTGTGTCTTGGATTTTTGTTTTGTTTTAAGTTTGTTTTCACTCTTCTAGTTTTTTCTGCATTTCCATCTAAACTTTGATATCAGTTTGAATTTTTACTGTCTATATTGTTCTACTGTCTATATTGTTCTGTATTTTGTACCTGATCATCATCAGGCCAAAATATGTCAACTTAATTTTCTTATTTTCCTTTGAACTTGGTGCTCTAGCATACAGACATGAGGCGAAATTATCCCTCTTAGGTCTCATCTTAAAGGCAGCAACAGCTTTCCTTTCAAAACACTCAATAGCAACCACTTGCTTATCAAATTCTCTCAGATATGAAGCCAAGGTCTTTCCTTCCCCAATTCTCACAGTACAGTGCTTGCTGCCTGCTAGTAATTTTTCCATAGCCAATCCAATCAGTTCCCTTGCTGAGAACATTTTTGAGGAAACTCCAGTCTAGGAAACCTAAGCTAGGTAGGGCCTAGCTTTCCCTTCATTCTTTATTACCTGTTGATTAGGCCTGGTAGCCCTCTACTCTCCTTTTATTGTTTTGTGGTTCCTTGGTCTCCTCAGAAAATAGATATGTTATGTCACAAAGTTGTAGCAAAACTTTAGAGATTATATTCTTTAAGCAGCATTGGGAATAGAGGGTGAATCTGAAACAGAAATGGTAAAAAGATGGCCATAGTGGAGGACCTCTGGATGACAGTCAAAGTTACTCAGTGCTCCATGCTGGCACGTAGTTACCTACATAAATTAAAATCTCACAAAGAAGGCAACATTTAAAAAAAGTTTTATGAGATTCAGGTATCGTATAACACCCATTTAAAATCTACTTTTAAGTGGCTTCTGGCATATTCACAGGATTGTGCAGCCATTATTAGTCTAATTTTACAGCATTTTTGTTCCCAGTAAGGATGCCAGGTACCTATTAATGGTCAGTCTGTTCTCTCTCCTTAGCCCAGTCCTAGAGAATTATTAATCTATTTACTGTATTTATGGATTTGCCTGATTTGACATTTTATATACATAGAGCTGTGACTATGTGGCCTTTTGGTTCTGGATACTTTCATTAACCAAGTTTTAAGGGTTCATATATCTTGTATCTTGTCTACCAGTATTTCATTTCTATTTTTTTTTGGAGGGGGGGCTTATACCCGGTGGCACATAGGGGTTACTCCTGGCTCTATGCTCAGAAATCGCTCCTGGCAGACTCAGGGAACCATATGGGATGCCAGGAATCGAACCAAGGTCTGTCCTGTGTTGGCTGCGTGCAAGGCAAATGCCATACCGCTGTGCTACCCCTCTGGCCCCACCTTTTCTATTTATTGACTAATAATGTTCCATGTATACTACATCCTATTTATCCGTGTATTAGTTGAATAACATTTGAGTTTCACTTTTTTGATATTATGAGTAATGCTGTTATGAACATTATTATATATGCTAGTTTTTCTGTAGATATATTTTATCTTTGTTATAATTGAGTGAAATTCTGGATCACGGTAACTTCATATTTAATATTTTGGGAGCCACAAGAATAATAGACTATTTTACATTCTTCTCTGCAATAATGAGGATTTTTATTCCTCTACAGCCTTTTAATATATATTAAATTTTTCATGGTTGAGTTTCAGTCATAGAATGCATGCTTCCCTTCACCAGTGCACAATGTCCCCAGTTTCCCTCCCACATATTCTCCCCCACCTGCCTCTAGGGCAGGCATTTTACTTCTCTCTCTCTTTTTTTTTTGACACTGTGATTTGCACTATTGCTAATGAAGGGGTACCATGCATATAATTTTATTCCCTTTCAGCACCCAGTTCTTGTTCAGAGCGATCAGTTTCAACTATCATTATCACAGTGGATTGTTAACTACTAACTGCACTCACCAGTTTTATGGCAAGTTTCTATGGTTTCATCCTCCTGATCAACATTTCTATTGTCTCTGGATGTTGTTACCATATTACCTTTTATTTATTTTTTTTATATCTCGTGAGATTATTCTCTGTCTATCCATCTTCCTCTGACTAATTTCACTCAGGTTAATCTCCATGTCCAGCCATGTATAAGCAGATTTCATGACTTCATTTTACCTAACAGCTGCATAATATTCCATTGTATGATGTACTACACAGTTTCTTTAGCCATTCATGTGTTCTTTAGTCACTTATATGTTCTTGGGCACTTGGGTTGTTTCCAGATTCTGCCTATTGTAAATAGTGCTGTGACAAACATAGTCGTGCAGAGGGCTTTTCTGCATGGTGATTTTGGGTTCCTAGGTTATATCCCTAGGGATGATATTGCTATCATATGATATTGAATCATATGGAAGCACAATTTCTAGTTTTTGAGGAATTATTATTTTCTAAATGTTTTCTAATTGTTATTTTTGTTTTTGGGCTACACCCTTGTAGAAGGGTTTGTTTAGGGCCAGAGAGATTGTACAGTGGTTAAGGTTCTTGCCTAGCACCCCGTTGTCCCAGGTTCAATTCCTGACATCTCATACGGTCTCTGAGTACAGAGATAAGAACAATACCTGAGCACTGCCAGGAGGGCCTAAAAACAAAAATAACAATAACAAAAATTGTTGTTCTGTGCTAGCTATAGTAAGGGTAAGAGGAGCAGTACTTTATTTTATTTTATTTTTCATGGATTGTACTTTATTTTTATTTTTATTTATTTATTTATTTTTTTGGTTTTTGGGTCACACCCGGCAGTGCTCAGGGGTTACTCCTGGCTCCATGCTCAGAAATTGCTCCTGGCAGGCACGGGGGACCATATGGGGCACCGGGATTCGAACCAATGACCTTTTGCATGAAAGGCAAACGCCTTACCTCCATGCTATCTCCCGGGCCCCTTTATTTTTATTTTTTAAAAACAGGCGGCCATACCAGCATGGGGGTGGGGGTGGGGCACGATTGAGGGTGGGAAGAAAAGGCCGGCCAGTGGGGAATGAAATTTTGCTTTTATTGGTAATAAAGCTCCAAGTTCATCCCATCATGAATTTCATAGTCCCTCAGAGATATATGGCTCTTAAAAATCGTGTACCATTTCTTTAATATGATCTTATTCCAACGGATGCCAGTCTGGGCCGTGATCAGCTTCTTCAGGTCCCTGATGGTGTCATCCTTGTTGCATTTGACACGGACTTAACCAGACGGTCGTTGCACACCACCTCAATCATCCTGTTCAAAGTCGCAGGTGGTGGGGGACAAAACACTGGCATGGGGGGTGTGGGGGCTGGCTGGAACCTGTGGAAAACACACTTAGTACTTTATTTTTAAACAGTATGTATTTCCATATGCCATGTTCAAACACTGTAGAGTTGGAAGATATATGGAAAGTTATTTGAACCTATTTATAATAGATATGTTTAGATTTAAGAGAATTGAGCAGATAATTTGCTTTGTAGAAAACGTTATAGCAAGCTGTATGTATTTATATGTAGTAACTGAAAGAGGTAGAAAACCCTTGTTGAAATTGGTAGAAAATTAGATTATCTAAGTGAGAAAGCAGGAGAGATTTGCAGAACAAGTGAAGTCTCATAAATGCAGAAGCAGAACAATTTCCTGTGTTGTGACTTGGGAGAAGTGAGGAATTATCACAAAAAATATGCCCCCTGCCTTGAAATTCCACATCTTGTTCAGGTCTTTTCTGTCATGAATTTTTAGCAAAACTTTGGAGTTGTTTTCTTTGAAGTAGCACTGTGAATAGAGATGGATCAGAAACAAAGTGGTAAAAAGAGGTGGATCTCTGATTGACAGATGAAGTTTCTAGGAAGATTAAAAGAGAACTCATAGATAATCAAGTTCAAATAATTCTAAGATAGATTTATCATAATTGTGCTTATTAAAGTTACCCATATATAGAATGACCACATGATTTATAAAAACAACTTGTAGTGATGATTCGATATCATTTGCATTTGACATATCTGGGTAATTTATGTATTTGATTCTAAGTGTATTTAAAAGTTGTCATTTGGAGTTGATACCATACACAGAAACACAAATATCAGGTATTTTATGGTTGCTTAAGTACTTTAGCATGCTTTTTTTTTTTCAGAATGATGACATTTCAGAATGGTGACAAAAGGTGTCTTTTTTTTTTTAATTTTTTTAATTTTTATTTTTATTTTATTTTTTTGGTTTTTGGGTCACACCCAGCAGCGCTCAGGGGTTACTCAGAAATTGCTCAGAAATTGCTCCTGGCAGGCACGGGGGACCATATGGGGCACCGGGATTCAAACAGATGACCTTTTGCATGAAAGGCAAACGCTTTACCTCCATGCTATCTCCCGGGCCCCCAAAAGGTGTCTTTTTATATGACTTGCTTGGCTATTTCCTGAAAAATGTAGTGTACAGTAAAGTTGTATACCTTGTTTGTAAGATGAAGTTAAAATATGGGTTTAAATTAGGTTTTCAAGTATAGCAGTAGGTCTTTTTATAGAAAAGGCTATGGGCCACTTTTGTTTTGTTTTTGGCCATACCCAGTGGTACTTACTCTTGGCTCTATGCTCTCAGATCTTTCCTCAGATCTGGGGTGCTTGGGGATCCATATGACATGCTGGGGATCTGACCTGGGTCAGTTGTATGCAAGGAAGTCACCCTATGCACTGTACTATTTCTTCAGCTCTGGGACTACTTAATTTTGGCATGGAGTCCTGAGTATGAACATCCTGTGATGCAAACTTCTGGTTCCAGTTCCTTACTATCCTCAACTGTTGTGATAACAAAATTATTTTCACAAATGTATAGATACCCCTTGGGTGGTGTGGACCCCATTGAAGACGGACCTTGCTTTAACTCATTTTCATTACTTCTGTGGAAGTACAAGTTAAATGTTCTTTCCCCTTTAACTGCTTCCAGTGAAGTTCTGTACTCTTCTTCCAGTCACTAGATTATTTTCTGAAATACAGTTTCTTCTGGGGAATCTCCTCTCAGAACCCCAGAGGGGTTCATCACTGCTCTCACTCATTTCATCACTCTGGTGTGTAATAGTTTTTTCCATCCTGTCATATCAAAAATGATTTTTTTTGGCTTTTGGGCCACACCTGGCGACACTCAAGGGTTACTCCTGGCTATGTGCTCAGAAATCGCTCCTAGCTTGAAGGGACCATATGAGATGCTGGGGATCCAACTGCAGTCCGTCCTAGGCTAGTGCAGGCAAGGCAGATGCCTTACCACTTGCACCACTGCTCTGGCCCCAAAAAATGATTTTCTGATTTCCTTTCCTAAATTTGTTCCCCTCAGTCTTTACTCCATTAGTTAAGGGTAAACTTCTCCATTTATTTGCTCCTCTCAAACTCTTCATCTCTTTATTATTTTTTTTAATATTTTTTATTTTAATTATGAGAACAAAGATGCAAAGAAAGAGGACAAGGTAGGGTTACAGTGGAAGGACAGTCACTCATAACATAATTCTCAGAAGAAGTTCCCTTGTTGATATGTTAACTTTGAATTTTCGGCCAATGAACATTAAGATAAATAAAACAGAATCCTGGGGCCGGGCGGTGGCGCTGGAGCTAAGGTGCCTGCGCTAACCTAGGATGGACCGCGGTTTGATCCCCCGGTTCCCCATATGGTCCCCCGTGCCTGACAGGAGCGACTTCTGAGCAAATAGCCAGGAGTAACCCCTGAGTGTCGCCGGGTGTGGCCCAAAAAAACAAAACAAAACAAAAAAAGGATAAATAAAACAGAATCCATGTACAATTACTTGAAAAAACTATTACAATTGTTTTTCAAGACCCCAAATTATAATATTATAATTATAATATTATATAATTATATACATTATAATGCTTCTTAATAGCACACAAGGCTATCTAAAGCCATAAAACTTATGTAACTCCTTAAATATTAGAGGCATACTATTTTTTAACATTTCCATGTACATGCATATTAGTTTAAGATAACCTCAAAAATTTAAGTGGGTTTTTTGTAAGGATTAGAGTCAAAGGAGCACAGTAAAAAACGGTGTTAGAGTGGCAATTGTTGTTTGCATAGGCCCACCAAAATATGAGGAACATGGAAAGAAATAACCTTGGCCTAAATATATAGAGACCCTATCCCTGAAGTTTCCCGGCATAAGACCAACTCTAGGTTCCAGGCAAGCTAGATAGTCCAATCCAATACATTGTAGTGCCAACACACTTTTATTTTTTACACAGTCTCTGTTGTTGGTATCATGTTTCTGTATCAAAGATCCTTGAATCTGCATATGCTGCATTGAAATAAGGATGTGGAGCATTCTCCTGCCCTACCTCGTAAATAAAGGGCAATGCACGAGGCCCTATCCTGTTAGCAGGTCCTTGTTGTTGTTAGTCTTCTCAGTGTTAAGGGAAGACTCTTCTGAGCAGTTCGATGTCTGAGCAGTGGTAGGGTCTTCCGTGATAGAGGATTGCTTCCTGGTGATGTTATAGAGAACTTGGATGTTTCGTAGATGACTTCCATGGTTCAGAGGTGAATGGATAATGCCCTTTCTTCTGAGGCCTGTGCCAGGTCATTATGTCAGTGTTCAGGGTATAAGGTCCCTTTACACTACAAGATTTGTGTGTTCCAATCTCTATTAAATAAGATCTTATTTGTATGTATAGTATTTTCCCATTTTAATGTGCCTATGCAAAAAAGGAGCAATGCCACGTGGTATTATTGGCGAATATGGGGAGCACATGAACAAGACCAACAAACTCAATGACATGGTTCAATCAAAAGCATTAACTGGGGGACTCTATCAACAGAATTGCTTATAGAACAACTCATAAAGAGAAGGAAAAAAGTAGTTAGAACCATCTCTGTCAAGAGAATATTTAGTAAGATTTACAGATGTCAAAGAAAAAACACATAGGATATTTGAAAGAAATACATGTCCATTGTATGTCTTTTGAAATAGTTCGGGGTTGTTAAGCACAATGCATAGTATTGGTCTGTGATTAGGATTGTGAAGGACTGAAGTTAAAAAGAGTAATGTGGGTCAGTGGCATTTGGGAGGGTAAGAGTAAAGGAGTAAAAAATAAGCTTTATAGGGGAGAGGGAAAGGACAGAATACAAATAGACATTCTGGATACACAAATAATAACATAAGGATTGGGAATATTCTTAATATATGAAGTTTACACCCCAGAAGGCCTGGAGGCCGGGGACCAAAGAGGGAACAGCTAGGAGCCTATCAAGGCCCCCAGCACACCCAAGTTAGAGAGCAGGCCTTCCACATGGGGCTTCCCCAAGCCCATGCTGGGTAGACCCAGCCTGCAGCTCAAGAGACGATAGATAGAGAGCCAGAAGCCAGGATCCACCGGCCCCACACCCTGCGCCTTTCCCACCCCAGAGCTAGGGGAAGGGCGGGGAAAACTTGGGACCCCATCTAGGAGGGGACACCCCCCCCTGACACCCACCTGGTCTGGCCGACTGGGCTGCCACCCCAGAAGGCCTTGAGGCCGGGGGCCAAAGAGGGGACAGCTAGGAGCCTATCAAGGGCCCCAGCACACCCAAGTTAGAGAGC
Source organism: Crocidura indochinensis (assembly GCA_004027635.1). Lineage (NCBI taxonomy): Eukaryota > Metazoa > Chordata > Mammalia > Eulipotyphla > Soricidae > Crocidura > Crocidura indochinensis. Next base: position 11,820 of record PVKC010042124.1, read on the forward strand.
AGGCCTTCCACATGGGGCTTCCCCAAGCCCATGCTGGGTAGACCCAGCCTGCAGCTCAAGAGAGGATAGATAGAGAGCCAGAAGCCAGGATCCGCCTGCCCCACACCCTGCGCCTTTCCCACCCCAGAGATAGGGGAAGGGGGGCGGGAAACTTGGGACCCCATCTAGGAGGGGACACCCCCATCCGACACCCACCTG
>PVKC010042125.1:0-12013 GCA_004027635.1 Crocidura indochinensis
CAAAAAAAAAAAAAAACAAAAAACAAAAAACAAAAAAAATAAAAATTAAAACAAAATGATAGCATCAGAGTTATAAGTCTTTAGCAATTTTCCACATTACACATTTTAGTTTGCCATGACAATGAATTTAGAAATGTGATTTCATTATAAAGTTATGACATAGAACATTTTTTAAACTGTGAAAATATATAAATACACAGTAAGTAAAGATAGCCTTGGAAATGACTAGCCTATCTCTGTGAAAGAGCACTGATAGACTGAATAACCAAAAAAGAATCCCAATCCCTAGAACTTGCTAAATGAGAAATAAAAAGAAAAATGAAATGATAACTCATTGCATCTCAAATGTCAGTAAAAAAATAATTAGAAACATTAAGACAGAGAGAGGTTCAAGTATAGAGACATGTAAAGTATATTTGGGAATATTTAAATATAAATTGGCTCTGTTTTCTTTGGGGTAGAATTGGGTCACTTAAAATAATAATATTTCATTTTTAATACAGAAATGTACCAAATGCCTAAATATACTGCTTAAAGTGTATCAGTCTGGAGAGCATTATTTTTGTCATAATAGGAGATGGCATAAGTAGGTAACTATATTCTTCTGGTGCAAAATGGAAGAGAACAGTCTTTTGCAATTACAATGCATCAACTCTACAAGCCCTACTGCAGGAAGCATAACAATTTGCATATTTTAATTTAGAGGTTAGGGACCCCTGTCAAAGTAACAGCTTGGACCAGGTCAGCAAGGAGAAATCGAGAAGAGAGAAATAATTGAAAAGGCAGTTCCCAACAAAATGAAATTTGTCTCGTTGTCACTTAAGGTTGTCGTCTTGTCTTTCTGGGGGGGGCAAGGTCAGCTTAAGAATGAAGGGAGAGTAGAGCATGGCAGATCGCTAAGGACCAAAGGATAATTTTTTTAATAACAGTGGCAATTGCAATATATATTTATGAAGGGGCAGAGGAAGAGAATGCACAGAGCTTTCCAGTTACGAGTCAGCGGGTGTCCTTTGAGTCCAAATATTGCAGACAAGAACGAGGCACATCTAAAGTTTGTCCTCAAAGACAAGCAGGTGACAGAGGAGATGAAGTGCTTAATGAAATAATTTAGTGTGACTTATTGATATTGAAGGCTGGAAGGCAGGCAAAGATTGGCCACAAAAATGAAGGGATTGAAATGATTCCCCATTCCTTCCTCAAGGGCTGATAGGAGCTATTCAAGAGAGGAGCAGGTTTCATTTCTCCCTCTAAGTTGATGCCAAAACACAAATGCCAACGTGAAGGCGCACATCTGCAGCCTCCTGAAAATCCCCTTGGAATATAGTCCAGTCGAGAGTGGAGTTAGGAAATGTTTCTCGGGTTCTGTTTTAGAGAGGTTTAATCTCTCCAGTGTCATGTGTTTTCAGTTAAAATGTGCATTAGTGAAAAAAAAATCAACCCCCCAAAATAGAGCGCCAGCAGTGAAGGGAATTAGGCCTGGGTAATGTTAGTTTTAGATAGAGGCAGTGGAGGATGCCTAGAGCTATTATCAGAGCATAAAAACAGCAGCCAAATTTCAACTCGGAGTTGGGATAAACACTGTAGCAAGGATCTGAGTATATGTTTAAAAAATATCTTGCTTGAGAAAATGAAGGTAGGGTGTTCCATATTCATGATACAGTTTCAAGAGGCACATAGAAAGAAAATAAAACACTGTGCAAAAATATTTATATGCTGGCCAGCTATTTTCTATTCTTACACACTGGAAGCAAACCTACCCATCTTCACAGCTAAGCCAACAGTTGTAAACTCACAGGATGCTGTGGATCAAGGTTTCCAGGCAAGCGAGAAATGCTCTGTCTTCTCTTCCCCAGTTGAGAATCTGTGGTAGAGCATGAATTGTTCAAGGAGAAAACTAGCTCTCCAACTGTGCAACCTTGGATGAATTCGTACCTCCAATTTTTAGTTTTTTTCATTCTGTCTGCTCAACCTGACAATTTTCATAAATTGCTATAGCTGACCGTGATATATGTTATATAGTCTTGGCTTGGGGGCCATACCTAGCAGTCCTCAGGGGTTGCTCCTGGCAGTGTTCAGGAAATCAGACAGTGCCAGGGCCTGAATTCAGACCTTCCACATCCCAAACTATCTATTGCTTCAGCTCCACTGGAGTGATGTTTTAATGGAAGGTATGTTGCAACTTCAAGGTTTTTAATGAATTGAGAGATGATTGCCCATATTTGATTCCCAGATTATTCCAAACTCCCTACTCAGTCATTTTTCTCTAAAGCTTAGTCTCAAATATCTGGGTGTCCAGTGTAATTAACAGTTTTATCACCAGCTTCCATACACTTATTTGTCCAAATATACTTGCAATTTGAAGATCACCTATGGTTCCAGAAAGAATACCTTGGGGCTGGGCAGTGGCGCTGGAGGTAAGGCGCTTGCCTTGCCTGTGCTAGCCTAGGCCGGACTGCAGTTCGATCCTCCAGTTTCCCATATGGTCTCCCAAGCCAGGAGCGACTTCTGAGTGCATAGCCAGGACTAACCCCTGAGCGTCACTGGGTGTGGCCCAAAAACCAAAAGAAAAAAAAAAGAAGAAAGAAAGAATACCTTAATTTCTGTCACCCCAGTGCTTTTTATTTTTCTTTAAGAAAACAATTTGAAAATGTATTAGTAGCAAAATTTACCTAATGATCCGGTTATGCAAAATTCAGATAGCTTCTGGTTAGTAGCAGCTAAGTGGTAAGTCTGGGAAGAAAATTTATATAATATGCTTGGAAATGTTGACGCCACTAAAAAAAAAAAAGTAGCATTACACATAACACTTGCCATGAAAAGATAATTACATTTTCTTCCAGAAGTAAGTCACACCATTTCCTTTTTGTTTGGAGGTTCTCCAATGGTTTTAAAGCATTTTTGCAGATTACTTTACCTAAAGTTATTAGTACTATGTATGAAGTAATAAAATGGGAACTCTATGCCAACTGCACAGTATGGAAATAGTAGACATTAAGAAATGATTAGTTGTCTAAAATCCTTTTCACGAAAAAACTATTGCATTGAGAAATAGACTCGAAACATTGGACTACCCTGCTCGGAATTATAACTGTTGATAGCCTATGTACACAAACAAATTCCTGATCTACAGAGATGGATAAAATCATACTTAACAAGACGTTCACTCTTCCCATAAGGAATTCCACTGTCATGGCCAATGTGTTGTTTCATAGAGTATTCATGTGCCATAGAAATCTCACCCTATTGTGAATATACATATACAGCAACACATTCAAATACACACACACACACACACACACACACACACAAGCACACATTCTAGATTCTAACTGTTTTTATTTGCTCGCTGAAGTTTTAATTAAATTTTGTTTTGTTTTGGGGGGACACATCCAGAAATACTCAGGAATTATTCCTGGCTCTGAGCTTTGGGATCACTCCTGGTGGTTCTCAGGGGAACCATATGAAGTGCCTGGGATTAAAAATGAGTTTTCTGTGTATAAGACAAGTGTTCTACCTGCTATGATTTCTCTCAAGCAGATCTGTTAAGATTTTTTAATTTTGGGGTCGGGCGGTGGCGCTGGAGGTAAGGTGCCTGCCTTGCCTGAACTAGACTAGGACGGACCGTGGTTTGATCCCCCAAGCCAGGAGTGACTTCTGAGCGCATAGCCAGGAGTAACCCCTGAGCATCACCGGGTGTGGCCCAAAAACCAAAAAAAAATAATAATAAAGATTTTTTAATTTTAAACTTTTACCCACAATTTTTTGCCTAAACTTACTTTCCATTCTTTACTCCTCCTATTTGATTGTTTTCATCTCTTCCTAAATTGTATAATGAAGAGCAAGACCAAGGCAGAATGGATTTCTAAGGGATTTTATAATTTGCCTATGGACACTTTCTTAAAGGCTGTTCATTAAACTAACACATATTATGAACAAGATATTGAGTTTGGGAGGTTGAAATTTATTCAACTTCGATCATGAAAAATATATCTAATAATTTTAATTTATCACATCAAATTTACACTTGGTCTTAAAGACTTTAAATATATTTTACCACATATTATTAACATATAACAAAATGATGAATAAAACACTACAATAATAATATTTTTAGTTCTTGATAAAATAATACAATGATATATGACCATATAATAAAATATATTACCTTAAAATAATAATGATTTACCTTTTCCTGCCAGAGTATTTCTGAACCAACAAAATGAATAGAATACTCTTAATATACATAAATTGTCTCTTTAAATGCTAACGTTATAGTCTAAAAGTACTCTGTTCATTTTTATGCTAAGAGACAACTTTTGGCCCATATTGGGTTTTAGATCAAATTGACAACTAATAGCAAATACCATTAGTAGCTTGATTTTCTGAAAGAGAATATTCTGGCGACATCACTGGCAATCACAGATCCAGAATTACACCGTGTAATCTTTCCATTAAATGCTCCTAAGCATAGAAAAAGATACAATTTCAGCAACCGTGGAAACTAGACATATTGGTCCAAAATGTATCATGTAAAATCTGGAAATTCAACTAAGGAAGAAAACTTAAGGAGTTGGGGAGGGGTGCAGAATGGTAAGGTCCCATAGGTTCCACACCTAATTTCCATCAAACCACCCTTCAAGGTACCTGTCCTTGGTTTTTATGCCTAAAGCCTATCCGATGTGCAATGCAAACACACAGACTTTCTTATCACATTGACATATCTCTAAACCTTCTAGTCTCTGCAACGCAGTTCCATAGAGGCCAACATGGATGTGGTTCGTCTTTCATACCCAGATAAAGAAATTATTTTACCATCTGAGGGTTTTTTTTTTTCCAATGCAGGAAATGAAGACAACTACAAAAGTTTTGCTTGGCACTCCATAAAAATAACAAATGATCTCTAGGAAAATATGCTACTCAGCAGAACAAATGATGTGCCAGATAAGGAACTGGAAAATAACAGACACAGGGTTGCAAAGTCTAGTCTTTTGTTTCACCTAGGTGTCATTTCTACCTGGAAAGAACTCTCCTTAATCTTCGCAGGTCAAAGGTCAATCAATGGTCAAAGGTCAAGCATGAAAAAAGTGTCACAGCAAATTGAACAGCAAAACCCAAATGTGTTGATGATTACCAATATTAGAGAATCTTGCCTCAGGAGTTTGAAGATTTCAATCTCAGATGCCAGTCAGAAATCAGACCCATAGTAAAATGGCTGCCATTTGAGGAAATGGAGTCTCAAGTCTTGGATCTCCAAGATTACAAGTTTGGGTGAAGGCATAAATTGCCTCTGAGCTTGAGGTTGTCCTTGAGATTGAGAATACAATGCAGGCACTTATTTGAACTCTCAAGAAATGTCAGAAGAGGGTGAAAAATTTTCTACATGACTTCTCCAGATTTTTTTAATAATATCTTTAAGTAACAGGATTACAAGCATGTCTGTAGTTGGGTTTTAGTTATTTAAAAACAAAACAAAACAAAACACCCCCTTCACCAGTGTAACGTTCCCATCACCAATGCCCTCCATCTCCCTCCTCCCCAACCCTTTGCCTGTATTTGACAGGCATTCATATAAATATGAATATGTATATTCATATATTCATATTCATAATATATATATACATATATATATATATATATTTGACTTTGGGGTCACACCCATCAGCACTCAGGGGTTACTCCTGGCTCTATGCTCAGAAATCGTTCCTGGCAGGCTCGGGGGATCATCTGGGAAGCCAGGATTTGAACCACTGTTTTTCTGCATACAAGGCAAATACAATACCTCCATGCTAGCTCTCAGGCCCCAGCATTCATATTTTTAAAGGCATCAGAACTTTATATTTTCTGTCAATATTTTCCAGGACAAAACAAAAACAAAAACATGTCAGGAGGTAATATGGTCTCTAAACGAGTCCTTGATCAATAGAGAACAGAGCTGTAACCTGAATTAAAAAATCCTATTTTCTAGCCAAGTTTTTCTTCATGCATGACATAAAGTTGAATCTTCACCTATTGGTCAGCAATTTTTATATCTTTAATAGGTATCAGTCCTTTGTTTTTATATTAATTGTTTTACTTTATTTAATTTATTAAGTAATTGTGCTCTGTATCTGCCTCTCTCTAACTGTACTGCTCTTCTTTTTCTTGCTATTGTAGTAATTGGAAGTCACATGCCCATGGTTGTGGCACTGGAGTGTGTGATTACAGTTGAACTTCCTCAGGAGGGTCCACATTTTAGATGCAGGGCTTACACACATGTTTATCCAAGTTTTTTTTTTTCACTCAGCAGAACCATGGGTACTGATCTCAGCTCATATAATTATTATTAAGAATCCAACTCATGATCTTAAACCCACAAAGCCGGCAATGTTAGCCACTAATACATCACTCATTCCAGGGAAACATTAACTTATTTCTTGTTGATGGATTGTTTTTGTGTGCCTACTCCTGACTCTACGGCCAAAGATTACTCCTGGTAGGATTGAGGACCCTTTGGGGTGTTGGGGATCAAGCTTGAGTCTACCACTTAAAAGTCAAGCACTCTTACATGCCTATTTATTTATTGGTTTTAGGGTCACACCCTGCTGCTCAGGGATTACTCTGTGTTTAGGGGCCATATAATGTGCCAGCAGTCAGACCTTAGTGGATTGCATTCAAGGCTATCATCTTACATCCTTTAACCCAAACTGTTTACACTTACATCACGGATTTAACAAAATCTAATCGTGCAAGCCCTGCGTTTGAACTAGGTCTACCCCATTCAGATCTGATATGATTCTTGCCAATTTGTTAAATGTCATTTGTTTCCTGTTTGTTCCATCTGTTTCTTGTCATCTTGTGTCTTTACTTCTCTGATTTCTTAACTTTGTATATATTTTTTATAATTCTATATCATTTCTTTAGTGAGAGCATTGGTAATGACTCTATATTAATGCTTCAGAGTTGCAATATACATTAATAACTGCTTAACCTACTTTCAAGCAATATTGAAGAAACTTATGCAAAAATCTTAGAATAGAATTATTTTTCCATATTCTCTCTCCTCATCTTTGTGCTCTTGCAATTATGCATTTTTCTTTGACACGCTATAAACCATCATTATTACTTTTTGTAACGAACAATCCTCTTTTAAAGAAATTAGCATGATTTTCTTAGAAAGCTTTATATGTGCCAATATCTTATCTTTTCCATTGTGCTTCCTTGTTTTCAGGATTTATCTGTTTCAAAAGTCTTGAATCTTTTCTTTTGAACTATATTATCAAAATGTAAATGACTGTAGGTTCACAGTCATTCTTTTCCTGCTTCCTGTTTGCATTATTTCCAATGACAAATAGAGACATTATTGTTGTCCTTTGACATGAAATGTGTTTTCCCCCATCTTCTTTTGCTTTAAAAGTTTTCGTAGTCACATATTTTAATTAATTAGATTGCTATATGACTTCATATTTTTTCAGGGGCACACTTAGGCATGCCCTGGCAATTCTCTTGGCTCTGCACTCAGAAATCATATCTGGTGGGGTATAGGGGACCATATGAGATTCTGGTGATAAACCTGAATTTGCAAGCACCTTACCTTGATAAATTGTGGCCCCTTGATAAATTGTGTGTGTGTATGTATATATAAAACATATATATGTGTGTGTATGTGTGTGACTCATGATTGTCATGAAAATTTCATAGAGCTGGGAATAAATAGTTCTCAGCCAATTTAGAAAAAAACTATGCCTATTAGTTTTATATATTCTATCTCTCCCTCTGAGTTCCTTCCTATCTTTTAGAGACTAATTATGTATCTATTTTTCCCAGAATTTAGCCTTCTAATTTCTTCGTTTTATATAGTTTTTTTTGTTTGTTTGTTTGTTTTTTGTTTTTGGGTCACACCCGGCACTGCTCAGGGGTTACTCCTGGCTCCATGCTCAGAAATTGCTCCTGGCAGGCACGGGGGACCATATGGGGCACTGGGATTCGAACCGATGACCTTTTGCATGAAAGGCAAACAGCTTACCTCCATGCTATCTCCTGGGCCCTGTTTTATATAGTTTACCTGATATGTTTCAACTTTACTAACCTCTTTTTCTACAATGACTTGAAGGACTGGTGTCTACAAAATGTTTAATCTCAAGCCCAATACAAAATCAATAAAAATTGTATAAATTCAACTTCATATTTTGTATCACCTACTTTGTTTCTACCTATCATGCTAAATCTTTCCTCTAACTTGCACATCTGAAATTCAAACATAATAGCTTTGGATATATGTTGTCTCTTATTTTTATCATTTGTCTATTGCTAGTGCTCTTCAAATACTATTTTTGCTCCACTCCCTTCTCTCCTTCTACTTAAAATAAGACTCAGTTGACTACATCAAGAGTTGATAAACTTTCTCAGTAGAGGACCGTATAGCACACAGGAGCTTTACAGAACATTTGATATATGGCTACCGCTCAGTTCAGCTCCCACCCTGGTGGGGAGGAAGCAGTCAGACAGAGCATAATGACTGAATGTGGGTTATGACAAATATATCTTCTTGTTCTAGTGTTTCTTTTTTTTTCCCCAGAAGATAACATCCTTCTTTGCTTTAAATTATACTTGTCAGGTAATAAAATTATGGTGTCAGTTCTCCTTTGGTTCAGATTTGCTTGTACATCTTAATTTTTTTCAGAAAACATATGGCCAAATTTCTTGGCTTGAAGAAAAGAATTATTAGAAGCTTCACCTTTTATCTGTTATGTTGAACTTATTTCTAGAGATATTTGAATTCTTTAAAATTTAAGATTTTACTTTATATAAAGTGGCAAGCTATACAGTTAGTTACTTTTCACATAAACTTCATACTTTTTCTGTGTTTTCTATGTGATGACATCTCATTTGTTTTAATTTTAAAGATTCATACATGACATTTATTTACTTTTTTATTATTATATCACTTGTTCTTCCCTAAGTACCCGTAATCATGATTTTTCTTTGTTTTTTTTTTGGGGGGGCCCACATCCGTTTGATACTCAGGGGTTACCCCTGGCTAAGCGCTCAGAAATTGCTCCTGGCTTGGGGGAACCACATGGGACAATGGGGATCAAACCACGGTCCTTCCTTGGCTAGCGCTTGCAAGGCAGACACCTTACCTCTAGCACCACCTCACTGGCCCCAATCATGATATTTTTTGCAATGGTTTCTTAAACTTATGTTTGTATACTCACAGCTATTCATGTGTTTATAATTTTTAAGAATTATATTATTTTCTAGCAACAAAAGTAATGAATGCAACTTTTCCAAAGGTACATTTTTCTTACCAAGATAAAAAACTTAGTCTACTCTCATTCCTCAGGTTCCTGTTCCTTAGGTAATCAAAACAAACTAAGCAGAATTATCTTGAATTTTAGTTCTAAGTTTCATATATATATATATATATTTATTACTATATTTATTATTATATTTATTATTATATTATTTTATTACTTTATTTTCTATATCTCTTCTCTAATCTTCCTGATATGCTTTTTTACTAACTTGATCACCACCTCTAATATTACTTAGAATAGGGGTATTATTTCTGGAGCTAGAGAGATAGCACAGTGAGTAGGAAGCTTGCTTTGCATCCCATATGGCCCACTGAGTCCACCATAGCTTAAAACTAGGAGTAATCAATCTCTGAGCACTGCCAGGTATGGCTGAAGAAACAAACAATATTAATTTTTTTGTTCCCTCCTTTGTTATTAATTTAGCAATATTTAGACTTTTCCTTATTTTTGAATTCTTAACTTATACTCTATTTTGTATGCGTTTTCAACATGTCTTATTTGACACATATTGGTTCCTTTACATTTATAATGAGAAAAAAATCTGTATTTTTATATATCATAGTCCCATTTGAAACTTTGTTCTATCTTAACATCCTTTTATATTGTTCAGTTTCTAATCTCTTTATGAAATATTAGTTTAAGGTCTTAATCTGCCACTTCCATTCCTTATGCTCATGATGGTTCATACTTTTCATATTTTCTCTTTTAGTTAATTGTAGGCACCTTCTCATTTTAGTGATTTTTATCCTTTACCATTCCCTAGCTCATTAAAATAAACTAAATAGAATTATCTTGATTTTATTTCTCAGTTATGGTAAACATTTCTCTTTCTTTCTATTTATTAAAGATTCTACACTCAATTCCCTCCTCTTTCCTCTCTCTCTCTCTCTCTCTCTCTCTCTCTCTCTCTCTCTCTCTCCCCCCCCCCCCTCTATCTCAGTTAATTGTGCATTAACTATTCTGTGCGATCAAGATTTCTGGATAGAAAAAAAAGTCCTAAATTTCTACAAATGTATTTTGGTCAAGTATCAACTGTTAAGCACCAGTTCCAGTGAATATAGTGACTTTAAATTTAGAGGAGTTAAGTCGTTGGGCCTAGAATCTCAGGCGGTTAGAATTTTTCTGTTTCTAACTGTTAACTGTCTCTTCAAAGGGAATTACATGAGTAACTGTCACTTCTCAGGAGTCTCACCCAGTCAGTGCATCTTGTTTCTACTCGAATGGTAAGACTCTTGTTTCTACTCTAATGGTAAAGGGAGGAACCAGCATATTTAGTTAATCAGTGAATTTGTCAGTAAATAGATGCTGAGGTGAAGAGAGAGCTAGCCTTGTTCTTAGTCAGATAGGGCCTTTGTGCTGCCTCAAAACTATCTCAGAGGTTCCCTTATTTGAGTGACAAAAAAGAGAAGGTGGAATAGGCAAGTCTCAATTTTAAAACTCTTTCTGCCATTTTATCTCCCGTGAGTGTCTTTGAACTCTCATCAGGAGGAAAAAGTGCCAGCTTTTTCCATGGACAGCATTGCCTGACAGCCTCCACTCTTCAGGGTCTTCTTGTGTTCCTTGCAAGGAAATGGTAAGTCTGATTAGAGACAACTAAGCCAGCAGGGTGACATTTTGGCAAGAACAGAGACCCTCCTGTCAGTTTACAAGTCGCTTACATTTTTTGCTTGTTTAACTAAAAACCCCTTTTCCAACCTGCATCGTTTTGTCATTTTCTTCTCAGGGATATTTTTATATGTTCGTTGATGTTACTTACTACCCATAACACCCTTAAAAATCTTCTTCAAAAAAGAATGCTCACTTTAGTCAAAACTACGCAAGTTTAAAGTTTAAATAATGCTTTAAACAGAAAAAAGATGGAAGAATTACACTAAGCTGACTTCCTGTTTTTGAATCTCTAACTTTCCTGTCAGTAGTGCTTCAAGTTGACGAAAGAACAGACTTAGAAGGCAAAAGAATTTGAATTACATATTAGGTTTTTTTTTGTTCCCCTCCTTAAAATTAAAGGGGCTCCTTAATAGTAGGCATCAAAATACAAAATTATAAAATAAACTAAAATGCAGAAATCACCGCTTGCACAAATTCTGCAAAATATTAATTTATAAACATTTCTAAACTCTTCAAAAAGAGCATATGTGTATATATGTATATATGTATATTTTTTGTTTTTGTGAAGGGAGGTGGCATGGCTAATTTGAATTGCAAAACAGCCTTGATAACCCCCCCCACACACATCAATTTACCTGTGAACAAAAAGATTCACACTGAGAAAATGGGACTTGGGACTATTTGATAAATTACTACAGACTACTTGAATATTCCATTAGCCAAATAATAGCTCGTTATGGAATCTCAGAAGAATGTGGTATAATTACAATAGTACTATACTCCCTTGGGGGTGGGTGGTGAAATGCAAATGTTAAAAAAAAAACAACACAGCCATAGCTATTTAACCAACCACTGCTGAGGAAAAAAAATCATCAAAACAAACTAAGAGGTTACAAGACTTCTGGAACCCGGTGACATATTTGTAATTTCTGCTAGATTTAATTACAGTAGTTGCATGTGCTCTTGCCAAGTGAAGGCTGATCTTCACGTTCTCAGACTCATCTAAATATATACATGCATATTCTATAGGATAGTGATAGAAATGTCTCAGTTTCTGCTCCTATGCTCTGCAAATCACACTGCCTATGTTTGAAGAGTGATTGCACATT
>PVKC010042126.1:0-12013 GCA_004027635.1 Crocidura indochinensis
AAATAAGGTTTGTTTATGCATTCTGGTAAAAGCAACTCTATTAAAAATATGTCTGAAATTTCAGGCCTGAAACTACTCTTCAGGCTCCATGAAGATTTATTATAAGTGAGGAATTATAGTTGGTAATAAACCTAGCTTCATTGACTGCACCAATGATGAAAAGTAATTAAAAAGCTGTGACCATACTAGATTTTAATTAGCTTAATGGACATGTCTAAAATGCAGGTATACACATTCATTATTCTACAAGAGTTTAATATTCCTTAAAACATTACAGTGTAAAAAGTGCAAGACAAAATTGCCACACAGAATAGACTTTTAAAATCAGAAATATTATTTTAAATTTGTCTGAAGGCAGTCAATATATTTATAAATAGCATTTATAAATTTATAGTTTCTTCTATTTGAGTCATATTAACCTCTTCTGTATTTATTAATGTTTCAGAAAACCTTTATACTGTATTTTATTGTGTCCATTTTGTCATCAAGCATGGTTGTTAAAATATAATTAGTAAGTTATTCATTTTTCAATCTTATTTAAAAATCTATGAAATAAAGAAACTCTTTCCAGGTCATGTGTTTTTGATTCATACTAGGACCATCTAGTCATTGCAAATAAATATTTTAGTTTAAAAATATGTGTGTAAAAGAGAAGGGGGCATATATAATTTGGATACACATTCAATTAAAAAACACTTCTTATGCAAATAGCATACTCATGTAATGTGCTGTGCAGAGTTGCATGCCTGAACTGAAAATGGAGGTGCAGCAACTTTTCTGGACAAGACAGGAGAGCACATATGCTAGGATCAGGAGTGGCCAGGCCACATTCAAGCCATCACAGAACAGCAGTCTTGGGCAAAGCCTTCCAAGGAGCTGTGATCACTGACCATGGACAAGACACTAAGTTGTACACAGGCAGCACAGCCAGTCACTGACACTTGAAGCATTTGTGCTGTTTTTGGTTCTGCTGGTAGTAGATGGGGTACTTCTTGAAGGCCATAAAGCCAATAACTCCAGATGTGCTCTCTGTGTCTCTTGAAGTGCACTTGTTCCAGCACAGACCCAGACCCACAGTACCTTAAGCAGGCCTTAACCACCAGGCCCACAATATTCTGGGTCTAGTGCATCATGAAGCTCTGCCCTTCACCTCAATCTTGGGAGCTTTATGCCCTCTCACATGAAGGACTATTCATAGAACATGTCAAATATGGAGCACCTGGCACTGTACTTGAGGCTTCTTCAGCAGAACTAACTGAGAGTTATGGGTCCCATTATAGAAGACAAGCAATCCATTAACTCCTAGAAGCATCTCTGATTTCCCTTTGTAAGTCTAACCCCATTTTCTTGGACATGTGGGTAAAGGTGAACATGGACAGCATGTACAGGTACATCCTGATGCCATGTATGTTCTTTGAGTTGAAGCCACCCACGGCCCTCTTCAGTCCTAAGATCTGGATGTGAGTTGGGAAGTACTTGTTGACCTATTCCAGAATGTCTTTGATCCACTATACTTTCATGATGTGGTTTAGCTATGGTAATGAACTATGAAATGCAAATTATCTGTAAAGAAGGACACCAATCATTTCTTCCATCCGTGTGTATGTATATATATATATATATATATATATATATGTATGTATGTACTATTTTCATTAAGAGATGAAACTTAACCATGTGCCCTTGAATTCAAATTGAACCTGCAAAGTAAAGTTCTTGTTTGTTTGGTTTTGGTTTTGGAGCCACACTGGCAGAGGTTACTTCTGCCAGACTCTGTACTCAGAAATTATTCCTGGCATCGCTAGGGGGACTAGATGGGATGCTCAGCATAGATCCTTGGTCAACTACAAGCAAGGCAAGCACCTTGCCCTCTGTAGATTCTTAGTTTAATCTTGCATATATCAAATATGCATAAGCTCATTCAATGTGTACTTACTCTTTCTAAATCATTTTACTCAGCATGACTCTAGCTCTATCTAGCAAAAGGTAAGTCTTCATCTTTTCTTACAGATAAATAACAGTGTATTGACACTTTTATTTACCCATATGTCACTGACTACTTGGATTGTTTAAAGAATATTGACTATTGTAAGTAGTTCTACAATGAACACAAACGTGGACCTCTTTTTGACATACTTTTTGCATTATTTGAGTATATAAAAATAGATTTGTAAACCATACAGATAACTTTATATTTTAAATTATTTGAACAATTCCCATTATTTTTCATAGATGTTGAATTAATGTACATTTTCAGAAGCAGTTAATGAAGGTTGCTTTTTCACCATATCTCTGCCAACACTTATTCTTTCTGGCCTTCTTTAGGTATGTCATTTGTACAGATACAAACTTATAATTCATGGGGCTGGAAAGATAGCCTTGCGGTAAGGTATTAGCCTTGCATGCAGAAGGTCAATGGTTTGAATTCCGGCATCCCATATGGTCCCCTGAGCCTGCCAGGAGCGATTTCTGAGCATAGAGTTACACAGCGCATAGAGCGCTGCTGGGTGTGACCTAAAACACAGAAACAACAACAACAAAAACAAGTTTATAATTCAATGTGCTTTTGATTTGCATTGCCCTGAAAATAGTAGTGATTATTTTTTCCTCATGATCTAATTGTTTTGCTTCTTAGTAAGGTATGAGATAAGCTCTTCTCCCCCCTTTTTTGTAGAGTTTTATTTTTTATTATTATTATTTTATTGTTGAATTTTGTTAATGTTTCATATATCTTAGTTTTTAATAATTTGCCAGATAGTGTACTAATATTTTCTTCCTTTAGTAGGATGTCTTTCTGGTTTTGTAATATTTTCTTTGAAGATTTATTTATTTTTGTTTTCTTGCCAAATGTAATTGCATCATCAAAGACACCAATAAAGAGCCAGAAAGATAGCATAGCGGCAGAGTGTTTGCCTTGCACATGGCAGACCTGGGACAGACCTGGGTTCTATTCCTGGTATGGTCCACTGAACCTGCCAGGAGAGATTTCTGAGTGCAGAGCCAGGAGTAACACCTGGGCATCTCTGGGTGTGACACAAAAACAAGAAAGAAAGAAAAGAAACAAAGAAAGAAAGAAGAAAGAAAGAAAGAAAGAAAGAAAGAAAGAAAGAAAGAAAGAAAGAAAGAAAGAAAGAAAGAAAGAAAGAAAGAAAGAAAGAAAGAAAGAAAGGAAGGAAGGAAGGAAGGAAGGAAGGAAGGAAGGAAGGAAGAAAGAAAGAAAGGAAGGAAGGAAGAAGAAAGGAAGAAAGAAAGAAAGAGAAAGAAAGAAAGAAAGAAAGAAAAAGAAAGAAAAGAAAGAAAGAAGAAAGAAAGAAAAGGAAAAAAGACACCAATGAAGCCAATATGAAGGGTTTTACCTAACTCTTTTTCAGAGCATTACATAGAAGATATAATGTACAGATCTTCAATCCATTTGTGAGATAAATGTTTGTGCATATGTGTCCAATATCATCCTTTTTGGCTATCAGTTTTTTCAGTATCATTTTTAGAAGACTACTTTTTTCCCTATTTTGTGATCTTTACTCATCAGTTGGTAATTGATTATTCACACAGAAAAAATGCCTACTTCTGGGCTTTCATTCTATTTCAATGAACTGACTAGCTGCTTTTTTATTCCAAAACCATGCTGTTTTATTTATTTTTGATCTTCTGTTTTGAGGCTATACCCATAATTTATTCTTAGCTCTGCACTTAAGGATCACTTTGATGGGGCTTGGGAAACTATGGATTGCTAGGAACAAACTCCAGTCAACTGCATACAAGCACATATCCACTATACTATCTTTTCAGTCCCTCTTAGTCAATGTCTTCATTTTGATGAACACCAAGAAGATTGTTGCTGTGAAGTCTTTGTCAGGGAGATAAAAATCTCTAAAATGCTTGGATTTCCTTCCTTTGGTCAATGCAAATGAATTCCTTCTCTCTTCATTGTGCCTGATGCTATGTGGAGCTAGAGGCAGATCTGAGTGCTAATCAGGAATTCACAATCACAATTTCAAGGAGTGGCTATGACTGTTTATATGTGGGTTTAGGTAACTACCCAGAATTTGTGCATATGCTTATCTTGTTGTGGCAATAGCCCCAATGTTGAGCAAACCTAAATGGAAATGTCTGGCAGTAGCTATGAGCATGAGTGTCAAGTAGGCATGTGGACAACTGGAGATACATGAGTACCTATCAGTAGCTATGGCACTGAGTGGACTGTGGAAATTGTAGCATTTACATATGTGAGCATGGGACAACTAGTGCCCAAATGAAGTAGAGCTATGTAGCATCCTATGGTGAGAGAATGTATGTGTTTTGCAAAGTTCGTGGCAACAGAGGTGTCTGAGTCTGTAATATTTAAATAATTAAATATTAAGTTTCATATGTGTTCAGTGACAAGTGTGCACAATATTCTAGCAGATCTGGAGTTGGAGGTTATCAGTGTTGAGGGAATGGAGACAAACTCTATGCTAGTTATAACAAGCCTCAGGATCAACTTGGGTCTAAGGTTGCAGTAGGCATGAGGGGTAACTAATAGCTAAAACTTAGTCCCAAATTGAGTTGTATCTTTGTGTTAGGATTTAGTAGGTTTGGTGGACAACCTCATGTTTGATTTTATGAGTTTCTGGAAACATCTAGGTCCAGATTTCTAGGGTACCTAAATGTTCATGAGGGAGTCAAGGTTACCACTGGCAGGAAACCTCTGATCAAACAAGTCTGGGTGTGGCTGATGAAATATCTTTTGGGCAGGAGTTGGGGGGAGATAACTTTATGAGAAAACTGGGGTCTCAGTCACATAGCATGCCTTTCAGGGCTTTAAGAGAGCAAAGCAGCCTGGTGTTCCTCAACCAATTAGGTTTGCACTTTAGTGTTAGCACTCAAGCATACAATTACTTGGACCCATAGGTAGCAGGAATTACCAGTCAACTGCATTACCCACACCACCCCAGTAGTGTTTGGGAAGTTTCCATGGATAGACACAGTGTGTACTAGGGGCCTTCTGGAACTACATCTGGTGTTTTTCAAGGGCCTATCTGGTGCATAGGATTGAATTAGGGTAGATTGGATACAAAGCACACACCTTAACCACTAGCTAATTTCTCTGATCCTAGGAGTACATTTTATACTGTAAGAATGCTGCTTTTTTCTTTTCTAGCAGTAAGATATGGACTGGATGGAACAGGATCCCTGTGTCTGTTAGGCTTAAGTCAGTAACTCTCAGCTTCCAGTTAGGTCAGCTCTTAGTTTGATTTGGATGGGGTGAACCTTGGAAATTTTTTCAGATTCTGTTACTCTAGCAACTAAAATCTAATAGGGTATATTCAGGAAGGTTGTGCTAGGTCACCAAGATTATTTCTGCTGGCCACTCTGATTTCTGTATGTATTTTATATTTCCTTGTTTTTCTTCTGTATATTGTAAGTGCAGAGTTGTAGTATTGAATGTCAGGTACTCATCACATTCTATTTTCCAGTGCAAAAGAAATCTAACTCTGATTGTAGCTTGTTAGTCAATGGGATTTCTTCTTGATGAGAACGGTGCAGAAATTGATGCAGCTCTCCATATTCAGCCATCTGGTTCCCACCTTTCAAAAAAGAATATTTTAAAGATAAGATGGCAATTATGAGGCAGGTCACAGATTGGATGGAGTAGAATGCCGGGACTAAGATCAGAACCAAATTATTAGCATTCACTCATTACCCCAAGAGAGATACATCTATTGCATATATCTTTGCTCTACCCAATGCTAAGTAATTGCTATCCTTTAACTCTTTATTTCTTATTTATTCCTTATACTTCTGAAATATATGCCTAAGTTTTGAGTTGTTAAAATTAGACATTGTTCACTCCCTTACTCTTTGAGGAAGATTATAGTTACTTTATATTACAATGCTCTTGCCTCTCCTCCTTTAGGTATAATTACATCATAATTTTTATTAACTACACACCAGCAATTTTATTATTATGACTATATAAATATGTCTCACTGTTTAGTGAAGTGGGTGTATCATTATATTTCATTTCTTGCACCACTGGCTTACCTGAAGTTAAAACTTGACACCTTTTATTGTCTAATTTTCTTTTCTTTTTTTCTTTTTTTACGTTTTTGTATCACTCACACAGCAATGCTCAGGGATTACTCCTGGCAATACTTAAGAGACCACATGGCTTTCCAAGGATTAAATCCAGATCTACTGTGTGTAAGGGAAGTGCCCTATTCACTGTACTATCCTTCAGGCCCCTTTGTGGTTTTGAATGGGAGTTGCCAATGCCGAATAGGACAAATGGACAAATTTTATTTATCCTCCCTAAGCATACAGTCCAGTGGATTGGAATCTAATCCTTGATCCAGAACTCAAAACTATGATCACATACGAACCAACTATGATCTGCAGTAAAATCTGCAGTAAAACAAAACGTTGCTTTACATTTTGACAAGATGCAAAGGGAATAAGCTATGTTTACACTGTTCAGGGTCAGAGCCCACTTTCACATAACTTAACAAAGCCAGCCCAGGTGTTCACTGACAAAGTCCAGGAAATAGCAGGGATTTAAATGTAACACATCAAAGGACAACTTTTAACCTTTACTTGAGGAAATAGTTTTAGATGAAGTTTTCGTTACCAATTCAATATTATTTTAGTCTGACAGATTGGAACATAACAAAGTAACACTTCTGAATCAATTTTCAAAACATCATTCTAATGTCAAACATAGCATCCAAGTTTTGGATTAAGTCCAAAGTCCTGCTACAAGCTTCTAGCCCTGAACCCCAGGTTTTCCGGAGAACCTTTTTATCTCCTTTTTTTTTTTTTTTTTAAAATTACTCCTGACTTAGGGGCCATATAGGAGGTCAGAAGCACATGGAATCATTTCTGGGAGATCTTAATCTTAATCTTGTGCCAAGTATTTAAATTGGTTTTTTATTTAGTTGGGTTTTTTGTTTTGTTTTTGATTTGGGGCCACACCCAGTGGCACTCAGGGGTTACTCCTGGCTTTGTGCTCAGAAATCACTCCCTGCAGACTCTGGGGACCATTTGGGGTACCAGAATCAAACTTGTTTCATCGCGGGTCGGCCACATGCAAGGCAAATACCCTATTTCTAAGTCCCATATTTGGGAAATATTTTGAGCATGGGATTGATCTTTTCTCTTTTGGATTCCATTAATTTTAGTCCATTTTATGGCAATTATTTTGATTTATTATATTGTCACTCGCTATAATAGTGCTGAAGTTTATGCTATCAGTATGAAAATTTACTATATCTACCAAATTGCCCATGACTGACTTTCCACTACTGTCCCTATGTCTTCTAGGCTGGTCTTTATATCTCCTTGCTATACTTATCAAACTCTTCGGTAATTTATCTTTTATTCCTGTGTCTGTGTCTGGAGTTTGTCATTGTGCATTACTGTCTTTTATTTTTTTTGGTTTTCCGGGCCACACCCTTTTGATACTCAGGGGTTTCTCCTGGCTAAGTGCTCAGAAATTGCCCCTGGCTTGGGAGGACGATATGGGATGCCGGGGGATCCAACCGCCGTCTCGATTTTTCCTTGGCTAGCGCTTGCAAGATAGGCACCTTACCTCTAGCGCCACCTCGCTGGCCCATGCATTACTGTCTTTTCTCTGATTTAACTTCTTGGTTCATACTTAAAATTTCTAGGCACAGAGTAAAAGTTTAACTGAAGGTAATTGTTTTGAAACATGAGTACATGAAAAGTATTTTTCACCCTTACCTCATTTTTGAATGATAGTTTTTAATAAAAATTCAAGGTTGAAATTAATCTTCTCCTAGAAATGGAAGCTAATATTTTATCATTGCTGAGCTGTCAGTGCTGTTACTAAGAACCCGAATCCTGATTTTGTAAGTATGAATACATCCTCATTCACTCTGGCTGATTTAATGCTATTCTCATTAATTCTGGTTTTCTGAAATATTATGATAACAACTCAGCATAGGCCTTTTTGTTTCCATTGCTATGTGTGTTTACTGAAAACTAAAGATTTAATCACATTCTCGTTTTTTATTAAATAATTTATTTTAAAGTCTGGGCCAGAGTGATAGCACAGCGGTAGGACATTTTCCTTGCACATGATGATCTAGGATGGATCTTGGTTTGATTCTGACCTCCTATATGGCCCCCAAGTCAGGAGTAATTTCCGAGCATTTAGCCAGGAGTAATCCCTGAGCATCACCACGTATGGCCCAAAAAACAAAATTAATAAAATAAAATAAAATAAATTTTGTAATTGAATCCCCATGAGATATGATTGCAAAGTTATTCATGATTGAGTATCAGTCATACAATGTTCAACATCCATCCCTTCACCAGTGCACATTTACTGCCACCAATGTTCTGTTTCCCTCCCACCCCTTCCTGCCTCTATGGTGTACATTCTGTCTCTCTCTCTCTCTCTCTGTCTTTCTCTCACCTTCTCTGTCTCTCTCTCTTTCTCTCAGTATTCCTTTTTTCTTTAAGACTCCATGATTAGGACTATCGTTGCATTCTTGGTTTTTAACTACCCAAACTTTAGATATTGAGTCCTATACCTTAGGTGAACACTTTAATGCTTAATTCTTTGCACTGCCCATTTCTTTATAGGTGATTGTTTTCCTATGCTATAAGCCTCTTGTGTCTAATAATTATAAGAAGAAAAGAGGAAACAACACTCTCCAAACAAGTGGAAGCAGAGATAAATACAGGGGAATATATTAAGCTGAGCAGCTTCTGCACCTCAAAAGAAATAGTGCCCAAGATAGAAGAGCCACCCATTGAGTGAAAGAAACTATTCACCCAATATTCATCAGATAAGGGACTAATATACAAAATATACAAGGCACTGATGAAACTACAAGAAAAGGCATCTAATCCCATCAAAATACAGGAAGAATAAATGAACAGATACTTTGTCAAAGAAGAAATACTAATGACCAAAAGGCACATGAAAAAATGTTCCACATCACTTATCATCAGGGAGAAGCAAATCAAAAGAACTATGAGGTACCATCTCACACCACAGTGATTGGCACACATCACTAAGATAACAACCAGCAGTGCTGGTGGGAATGTGGAGAGAAAGGAACTCATTCACTGCTGGTGGGAATGCCATCTAGTCCAACTTTTATGGAAAGCAATATGGAGATTCCTCCAAAAACTGGAAATTGAGCTCACATATGATCCAGCTATACCACCCCTAGGGATATACCCTAGAAACACAAAAATACAATACAAAAATCCCTTTATCACACCTATATTAATTGCAGAACCATTTACAATAGCCAGACTCTGAAAACAACCAAGATTCATCAACAGATCAACAAATGAATGGCTAAAGAAACTGTGGTACATATATACTTTGGAATATTATGCAGCTGTCAGGAGAGATGAAGTCATGAAATTTTCCTATCCATGGATGTACATGGGATCTATTATGCTGAGTGAAATAAGTCAGAGGGAGAGAGAGAGAGAGAGAGAGAGATGCAGAATAGTCTCACTTATCTATGGGTTTTAAGAAAAATAGAAGATATTTTTGCAATAATTCTCAGAGACAAAAGAGAGGAGAGCTGGAAAGTCCAACTCATGACATGAAGCTCACCACAAAGAGTGGTGAGTGCTGTTAGAAAAATAACTACAGGGGCCCAGGAGATAGCATGGAGGTAAGGCGTTTGCCTTTCATGCAAAAGGTCATCGGTTCGAATCCCGGTGCCCCATATGGTCCCCCATGCCTGCCAGGAGCAATTTCTGAGCATGGAGCCAGAAGTGGCCCCTGAGCACTGGCAGGTGTGACCCAAAAACCAAAAAAGAAAAAAAAGAAAAAGAACTACAGAGACAACTAACATAACAATGTGAATGAATGAGGGAAGTAGAAAGCCTGTTTAGAGTACAGGTGGAGGTGGGGTGGGGAAGAGGGAGATTTGGGACATTGGTGATGAAAATGTTGCACTGGTGAAGGGGGTTGTTCTTTGCATGACTGAAACCCAACTACAATCATATTTGTAATCAAGACATTTAAATAAAGATGTTTATAAAAAAAGAAAAATTTTGTAGACCTCAAATTGGCTAATCTGTAGAGAAAGTATTTCTCCTTCATCATTTTTCAGTATTGCTGTTGTGATAACTGGGGGTGTAGGTCTACTTGGTTCTGGTACTCATCCATTTGTTGTGTTTCCAGAATTGTACATATTAGCTGCATAAATTTATTGTGGCACCAGGGATCACAACTTGTAGTGTCATCAGGATTACCCTCAACATGTGGGCAGTGCCAGGAATCAATATTGAAGTCTGTTGCCTTCATGGCACATACTGTCCCACTGAGCTACTCATGGCCCATAATATTATTTTTAAATAGAATTATATTAGTTTCCTTAAAAATATGGCTATACCAGTCATATACACATTGCTTACACCAACTCTATTTAAATTCTGTTTGCTTTCTTTCTCTTAATATTAAAACCTACATATGTTTTAAAAGTCAATATATACTTTTTTTTTGATTTTTTGGGTCACACCTGGCAGCACTCAAGGTTTACTCCCAGCTCTACGCTCAGAAATCGCTCCTGGCAGGCTCGGGGGCCATATGCAATGCAGGGATTCGAACCACGGACCTTCTGCATGCAAAGCAAACACACTACCTCCAAGCTATCTCTCTGGCCCCCAATATATACTTTTTAATCACTTTGTAATATATTCTGGTTTTCACGTGCATACATTCTTCATTTGCCTTTATTCAGTTTCTATTTTGAAAATATAAGTTGAACACCTAATAGAAACATTGAATGTAATATTTCCTTGAAAATGTCTATAAGATCTTCATAAGATACAGCTAGTTAAAAATCTAAATAAAATCATATTATTGGTATGGGACTTAAAATGAGTGACCAGTATTTTACTGGAAGATGATATGACACAGACCGATCCAGAGCTCATAGAGAATGCCATATGATAGTGGAGACATACATTAACATCATGAGTCTACAAACAAAAGAATGTCTAATATATACAGCAACTATAAACAAGGAGATATGAATATAATTATTTTCCTCCGAGTCTTTAAAGAAAGAGTTTTCATACTATAATTTTGAGCTTCTTGTCTAATGAACTCTGAGAAAATCATTTTTATTATAATTTCTTACATACTCACTAAGAACTTTTATTGTTACCTTTTTTGCATCAGAGTTTTTGACATTTGTTTTTGCCTTGGGGAATATTTAGTCACTATACAAACAAGTTAAATAACCTTATATATCACCCTCAAACAATGTAATCTACACTATTTTCTAGACTCCCTCAACTAGATTAAAGTTCTATCACTAATAGTAATTGGCTTGATAGCATACTGATTTTATTATTATTAATATCATCATCATTATTATTTATATTATTATTAGCTTCCCTTCTTTCCTTGCTTCACAGTTCTATTATTTCTGACTATTATTTCATAGTCAACCTTCCAAATGACTTAAGTTTATATCCCTGTCTAAGATTGAGGAATCTCAAATCAAGACAGTTTCTCACTACTAATTTTTTCAGCCATCAGTTATCAATTTTAATACATTTTCTTTTTTAAATGTGCTCCTTCCTATTTTATGGGTTCACTGTCTTTTCTTACCTATTTATTTTTTTAATTTTCCCATCATATCTTTGCACTATCTCTAGCAACTTTATTTTTTTTATCAGTTTTTCATTTATCATATCTTAAGGTATTTGGGAATCCTTCATTGTCCATCTTTTGAGAATACGCAAAGTATAAATAGAAAGTTGATGTGCCTACTTAATACTTGTTACCAAGTGATTTTATATTTATTCTGTATGTTAAACTTTATAACTAGCTGTATATTTTCTTTGGAGTCCCTAAACAGATCATCTCAGAGGAGAAAAGAGGTAGTTACATTTCTCCCAGGAAGTTTACCTCAGTCTTAATGCACAAAGCTGAGACCAAGATTGTTAGAATATTGGGTTTGATAAAGGTATTGGACTATATATCGCATTGTGGTTCATAGGCCTGAATTTGTCTCTTTTTACGATCTGA
>PVKC010042127.1:0-12060 GCA_004027635.1 Crocidura indochinensis
GTGGTCTTTGAAGCGGGGGTGTCTGCTGGCTGGGGACCACTGCATCTTTTCTCCTAATCTACTCCCTTGTGCTTCCCACACTCCCCTGAAGGCACCCCTTTGTTCTCTATCTCCATTCCACTGTCTCCGAGTGGTCCAGGGGTCCCTTGGCTGGCCTCGTGGGAGCAGTGTGGTACAGACCACATGACCCTGTGGAAGTGATGCCTGCACTGCCAGCCTGGCCTGCGGGGCCAGAGGTCAAAGCTCACAGCGGGTGTGGGAAATGGGGCTTGAGGAAGGCACAGAGACAAGAGCCTGCCCTTTGCCTTCTGACAAGGAGGAGCATTTCCTCATTTTCAAAACTGCTTGAGCTTGTCCATGTGGGGTCCTAGTTTGGGTGTGGGGGGTAGATGGAGTGCAGACCCAGGAGATTCTGCCAAAGATGGCAGAGCAGACAGAGGGCAGTTCACCCTGCTTGCCAGAAGTGCCCCCCTCCCACCAAGGTGGGTGGTCTGGGAGGTTAGCAGAGGTCAGCAGGGGGCAGGGAGAAAACACTCTGGGGACAGAACAGACAGGACACACAAGTGGGCCTTGAGCTGTGCTCATAAGGGATTCTGGAGCATTGGGCAAGAGAGGGATCTCTGGACTGGTCTAGGGTGGAAGAGAAGGAAGTGGAAATGGATGGGAAAGGGAGAGATCCAGAGAAGGATGTGAAGGAGTAGGATGTGGAGAAAGATGCAGACCCCAGAGTGAGGGCAGTGGAGGGACCATGCGATTGGTCATTACTGAGACTTTCAGGCCTTTCGAGGCTTTTCCCTTCATTGAGACTTGTAGGCAACAAACTTCTGCTCCTTGGGCCTCCGGGAAAGGGGCCATCTCGATGACAGTTGCCACCGAGTTGGTCCACGATGGGCAGCCTTGAAGGAATTGTGCCTGCCCCATGTTTGTGGTGTTGAGTCAGTGTGCCTTGGTGGTCAGGCTGGCATCCTGCCTGTCTCGGGAATTGGCCATCCTGTGACCTCAGGGAGAGCAAGAGGTGATCAAATTCCTGGAGAAGCTTCCATATGAAAACACATGGCGACTAGGGGTGCTGAAACAAAGATTTGAATGAAAACAGCTGACCAAAGTTTTGGGGACAAATTTGACTTTGAGACCCCGAAGTAGATTTGGCCAGGGTCATTGGGAAAAGTGGCCCCATGGAGGCTTCAGCAAGTAGCCAGAAGTAGAGGCTGTTAGTGCCTGTGCAGCCTGAGGTGATGCTTTTCTGTTGTGGAGAGAAGCTGAGGTCTTGCTTTCCTGGGAAAGCAAGGCTGTGGGTAGAAGGGGCCAGGTTAGACTGGACTGGGTGGAAGGAGTTTCTCTGTAGGGAAAGGGGTGGCAGCAGGGCATCGATGGGGTTGGGATTTGGAAGGATAAAGAAATGGGGGAAGAGGTGGTGAGATTGAGGAAGGTGAGGGGTGGTGATTAGGAGTGGGAGGATGTTGTGGAGAGATAGGTGAGACTACTGGAAGTGAGCAGTGAGAAGAGGTTGGGATGAGAGGTGGGGTGAGAGGTGAGGGAGGGAGAGGTATTGGAGGTGAGGGGTGAGTGGCAGTCAGGTGAGAGGTGGTGGAGGTGAGAGGGAAGAGAAGCTGGTCCTCTGCGATTCATTTTGGGGGAATTCACATCACTTCCAGAGAGCAGGATTGTCTCACTCACTGTGGCCACTCTCCTATGAAGAACTGCTTTCTTGTTTTTTTCACTTCTTTTCCCTTCCTCCTATCTTATTTTCTTTTCCTTCCCTTCCCTCCTATTCTCTTTCTTTCACTTCCTTTCCACCATGGGGAAAGGTGACTGTGAACTCTCTAGTCTTGATCAATGTCCACAGTGATGTGGTCAGCAGAAGGTGAGGTGAGTGGATCCAAGAGGGAATTGGGTCCTTGCTGTCTCCCAGATCTCAGCTTCCTCTGGGCGTGGTCCATGCATCTCTGTGGCCCAGAGGTCACATTACCTGAACAGGTCAGTAAAAGGACTCTGGTCACCCAGTCACATTGGGTGGGGCAAGGACTTCACTCTTGGATCTGTTCAGTGATAAAGATGTCCCCCAAGCGATTTGAACAGCAGAACAATTAAATAAGATTTTTTGGGGGTGCACACCTGGCAATGCTCAGGATTACTCCTGGCACTGCTCTTAGGAATCACTCCTAAGAGGACCATATAGGATGTTGAGGATTGAACCCAGGTCAACCACATGCAAGACAATTTACCCAGTGTACTAACTCTGGCCCCTAACTAACGTTAGCAGCAGCTAACTCTGCCTTGAGTTTCATGGTACTCTCAGACTTTTTCGGATCTTCGTGGCTGGAGTAGGGTTGACCATCTGCATCCTGTTTTCTGTATGTCCTGACAGCGCATGCAGCAGAAAAGCCTCAGGCTGGAGGTGGTGTGTGTGGGTGGAATGTGGGAGGAACACCCTCATTCCTGCCTGCTGGGATTCCGCACTCCCAACCCAGCCAGTCCACACAGGCATTCCTAATGTCAGGGATCTCCTTCAAGAAAAACTGGGTGGGGGGCAGTGACAGCACGGCTGGAAGGGCACTTGCCTTGCATGTGGCTGACCTGGGCTCGATTCCCACCATCCTATATGGCCTGCCAAGAGTGATTCCTAAGTGCAGAGTCAGGACCTGAGCACAGCTGAGTGCAGCCCCCAAACCAAAAAGAATCACTTCAGTTTCTTAAGACACGGGAATGGGTCTCCAACTCCTCTTGCTTCTGAAGCCTGAAAACAATCCAGGCCAGGCCATGCGGGACCCGTGCACCTACAGTGGGCAGGTGAGGAGGGACAAGCTACCAGTGAGACTAATGATGGTGGGAGCTACCCAGGAGAGGCAGAGGGATGGGGAGAGAAGACAGAGAAGAAAGAGGATAGAGACAGAGAGACGAGAAGAGAGAGATCCTAATATGCTGGGACCTCCACTTGAAGGCTAAGCACAGCTTTGGGATGAGCGTTTGCAAACAGAATTAAAACTAAAAAGTAGGCCCGGGAGATGGCATGGAGGTAAGGCGTTTGCCTTTCATGCAAAAGGTCATCGGTTCGAATCCCGGTGCCCCATATGGTCCCCCGTGCCTGCCAGGAGCAATTTCTGAGCATGGAGCCAGGAGTAACCCCTGAGCGCTGCTGGGTGTGACCCAAAAACCAAAAACAACAACAACAACAACAACAACAACAAAAAACCTAAAAAGTAGGCTTGATCCTTTTCCAAACAGTTCTGCTCAGTAGAATTTCAAATAAGGATCCGGAGATATAGCACAGCAGTAGGGCATTTGCCTTGTAAGCAGCTGACCCGGGAGGAAGCAATTCAATTCCTAGCATCTCATATGCTCCCCGAGCCTGATGGCAATTTCTGAGCACAGAGCCAGGAGTAACCCCTGAGTGTCAATGGATGTGGCGCACCCCAAAACAAATTAAAAAAAAAATTCGGGGATTGAATCCAGGTCCGTCCTGGGTCAGCAGTGTGCAAGGAAAAAGCTGTACCGCTGTGCTATCACTCCAACCCCAAGAACTAACAATTTGTGCACAATTTCTGTAGCTTGCACTTTCTTTTATTCAAGTGTGTTGTCCGTTGTAGATGTTCCACTGTTTGATGTTTGTTACAGGAACTCTGGGGCACAGGGCAGGTTCTCTCCTACTGAGCACCTTGGGAGTGTGCTTCATTGATCTCTGAAATTCTCATGCCCAGCGACGAGGTCACTCTGGGAGATTTCATCTCCGAAGAACTTTATGCAAGATTCTCAGAAGAAATTGTGTCTTGGGCACTACTATTTTTTTTTTTTTTTTTTTTTTTGGTTTTTGGGCCATACCCAGTGACGCTCAGGGGTTACTCCTGGCTATGCGCTCAGAAGTCGTTTCTGGCTTGGGGGACCATATGGGGTACTGGGGGATTGAACCGCAGTCCATCCTAGGCTAGCACAGGCAAGGCAGGCACCTTACCTCTAGCGCCACCGCCCAGGGCACTACTATTAGTATCATTCCTCACTCTACTTCTGGACCTGGCACCTGTCATTGCACCTAAGCACCCCCACCTGCTGGGCCTAGCACAGGAACATGTGGCTTTCCAGACACAACCCCCCTTCCCATGCATCCCCAATGCCAGGAGGGGACACAGGGCCATGACCCAATTCTCGGGGAGGGAATGTGGCCAACACTGGCTTCCCTGGGTTCACATGGGATCCTGAGCAGAACACAGCTCTGATCTCTTTTTCTTAGTTTTATTTCACAAACTTTTATAGCTATACAGTATGTAAAAAATACTTAATTCTAAGTTAACTTAAGATGGTTAAAGGTTTTACCACCTGAACTTTGGCAGAGAAAGGCTGATGTGAGAAGAGCAGGCGTGGCAGCGCGAGTGGGGAACAGAGCTTGCTCTTGAGGATGGCTTGGCGGCTTCTTGTCTCCACTCACTCAATGGGGCCAAATACCCCAAGGCAGCTATGTGCAGGCTCATGGGTTTGCACCCCTACCCAGTTATTGCAAAGCACCCCAGGGA
Source organism: Crocidura indochinensis (assembly GCA_004027635.1). NCBI lineage: Eukaryota > Metazoa > Chordata > Mammalia > Eulipotyphla > Soricidae > Crocidura > Crocidura indochinensis. The sequence goes on from PVKC010042127.1 coordinate 4,506, forward strand.
GAAAGAGATCCCACTGCTGGAGGCTGATCCTCTCCTGAGCTCAGGACCGGTTATCTTCAATGACGATGGTTCTGCCCGGATAGGAGTCAAGTTCTACAAATATGTAGCGAAATTCATACTCCCCATTCTCTGGATTCTGAAAGAGAGGAAGAAATGGTGTCACAGCCTGCCAGTACCCTCATCTCGGCTTGCTTCCATCTCTCTCTCTTACCTCTCTCACTTCCAGGTGCACTGTCCCCTGCTTCCCGGGCTCAGACCCGTTAATATAGAACTTGATGCGCATGTGCTTCAGGCCATCCTTAGTGTACTCCAGAAAACTACCAAAGAAAGGGGAGATGAGAAAGCACTGTTCCTTTCCTTTCTGCCACCCCCACAATCCTCAGGGCAGTAGACGGGTTACCTGACATGCTGCCTACGCCCATGTCTTGTCATCTCCCCGTAGCCTTTCAGAGGTTCCCCGAACACGCTGACCACCTGCAAAGTAAGACCAGGTATAGTTAGGAAATGCTATTACTGCCAGAAGCTTCCAGACACTGGTTAGGATAGGACCAAGAAACCTGGGGCCTGGAACCTTTGCAAAGGACAATTTTTTTTTTGTTTTGTTTTTTTTTTGGTTTTTGGGTCACACCTGGCAGTGCTCAGGGGTTACTCCTGGCTCCATGCTCAGAAATTGCTCCTGGCAGGCACGGGGGACCATATGGGGCACTGGGATTCGAACCGATGACCCCTTGCATGAAAGGCAATCGCCTTACCTTCATGCCATCTCCCGGGCCCCGCAAAGGACAATTCTAAGCTGGGATGGACACCAGGAAGTGATCACTCCTCGAGTCACAGGCACACAGAGGAGGCAGTGAGGAGGCCAAGATGTCCTGCTAAGCTGCACCCATGCAAAGGATCAGGAACCCGTGGGCCCAATTCACTTGGGCTCTGGCAGGAGAAGCTCTGAGACCAAAGTCCTCTCTGAAGCCAGAGTTTCTGACTTTGCTCACCGTGGCCTCCTTCTGAGCCGGTTTCCTTCCTGTGTCCCGTTTGTCACTGTGCACAGGGTACATTGAAACCAACCCCATGGACTGGCCAGACCTGGCAGAACCAAGGGTGTGACTCAATTTCTCTCAATAGACATGCAGAAGAGAAACCGGAACATAAGCTAAGTTTTTACATAATGACAAATATGGATGGCTTCACTTCCAAACTTCTTAGTCTGCCTCTTCTCTTCACATTTTCAGTGAAATTTGAGACACCCGGGGGGGCCGGGTGGTAGCGCTGGAGGTAAGGTGCCTGCCTTGCCTGTGCTAACCTAGGATGGACCGCGGTTCGATCTCTGGTTCCCCATATGGTCCCCAGTGCCTGCCAGGAACGACTTCTGAGCAAATAGCCAGGAGTAACCCCTGAGTGTCACTGGGTGTGGCCCAAAAACCAAAAAAAAAAAAAAAAAAAAAAAAAAAAAATTGAGACACCCACTGAAGGGGGTCTGCATGGGATGAGAGGGGGGCATTTCCTATAGTGGATGAAGTTCACAAATCTCCTATTTCAGATGCTACCCACAGTCTCCTTTGTCCAGGGCAAAGAAGGCCCTTTTGCCCAGGCCTTCTGGTGCCTGCAAAGAATATTTTGGATCCAAGGCCATGACGAGGGAGCTGGGAAACATCCCGAAGTCTCCAGGGCTCTGTCCGACACCCACTGCCAGGATTTTCCTTTGCCACACCCATCTAGGTCTCTCGTCAGTACTGTGCTTCTTCTGAGCTCCATGGGGTTCTTACTTGGCCCTGCTGTAACAGTCCACCACCCCCACCTAGATCCACCGAGGAAGCCAGAGAAACTGGGAGACTGAGAGGAAATGCTGCCGGGGAGATGGGTCTAACGATGGCCCCAGTGACATCATGACTGGCACCCCAGAAGGCCAGGGAGGCAATGTCTAGAGAACAGCTGGGAATCCATGTAGTGGGCATCTGGGTTTCAGTTCTCCCTGCCACTGGCCGTCTGGTCTCCTGGGAACATGCAGTATGTGGGATACCACCTGCCATTCTCGACTTACAACTTCTGGGACTGGGATACAGAGCCAGGGTTAGAGGTCATGTTTCAGAGTCTCAGACTGGACAAGGATGGCTGTGGCCTTGGGCCATGCCTCTCCACTTGCCAGCCTGAGGCCCTCGCCCAGTTATGGGCTCTCATGAGGTGCCAATTCCCTTTCCACACAGAGAATGGTATGGAGCTACACCATGCCTGGTAGGGCGCAGTCAAGACTGGCTCTGAAATAGGGAGCCCAGACTTGGCACATGCTGTGATCTCTACCCCATCAAGGACTTCATGTCAGGCATTTTCTTTTTTTGGTTTTTGGGCCACACCCGGTGGTGCTCAGGGGTCACTCCTGGCTATCTGCTCAGAAATAGCTCCTGGCAGGCACGGGGGACCATATGGGATGCCAGGATTTGAACCAACCACCTTAGGTCCTGGGTCAGCTTGCTTGCAAGGCAAACGCCACTGTGCTATCTATCTCTCTGGCCCCATGTCAGGCATTTTAGAAACAGTTTACCAGTTTGATCTTTGGCATGTACCACACTGCCTTACACAATTAGGATAAAATCAACTCTGCACAGGTTTATGGTTTCTCTTGGTACGGGATGAAGCACTCACATATTATCACAATCCAACTTCTATGTGCTTCTTCTAAATATCTCTCTCATTTCAGAACCTCTCTGTGAATTCAGTCAACCTGCAGCCACTGGTTTTCCAAATTCCTATGTGAAACTAACCTCAGGATGTAATCTGCATCTATCTAAGGCTTTTCCATAGATCTTATTAGGACTGGATGAAGAAAAGAGTTCCTTAAATATCACATAAAACAAGCCACCTGAAAAAAAAATAGGGGAAAAAAAAAGATTAGCAGAACAAAGGTGATAGAAACATTAAGTCCAAGAGAAATTCTGGGCAGATACTTGCTGTTTTTCAACCTGTAATGCTGATTCCAATAAGCACCACTATCAAGTAGGTAAAATCTCTTCCTGCTTCTTTCACTGTGAAGAGAAAACAGGAGACTGGGTGACTTATGAGTAAGCTACATGAATTCTTCAGTGCCGCTGGAAGGTAAGGGAGGGCAGCGGACTACTGTGTGACACCCCATGATTCCTCCCTCTGAAAAGAACCCCAGTGGAATTCAGGGCCAAGGGTTTGCCTATGATACACACCTGCAGTCACTGAAGCATTTTCCTGGAAATAACAAACTAACCCACAACTCAATGACCTTTCTTTGCTGTTTTTCACACACAACTCCCTTTCCTGGACTTGCTCCCATGTATAGTTGTTTATGGCACAAATAATCTCAATGCTCGGTTTCTCCTGTAATCTCCTGTCTCCCTTAAAAGTGAAGTGATAAATTGCTTGTGTCCTTTCAAGCGCTGTCATAGAGATAAAGGAAGTTCATGAAGTATGTTAATAGCTATGCTAAAGAGACATAGAGTGTCTTATTATCAGCAAACTGAGATAGTGGAGAACTTCATTCAGTTGTGTGAAGCTGGACACAAAAGCTAAGACAGCTGCGAGTGGTGTGATGAAGGCTACCCCTGATTGAGAGATGCCTATGTACACTCCTCTCTTCACACCACAAAAGCACCTAAGGCCTAATGGTTATATTAAAAATCAGTATTCAGTTCTGAGATCTGATTTGCAGAGAGATTGCAAGTACGTGTCCTGTGAGTCTAAATCGTGTACCTAAACAGTTCGACCTTTAAATCGTTCTAGTGTTTGGCTGGCACTGAGCTATGTAAGGGTTAGCTGTCGGCCCCTTCACCCCCTTTACCTTTTTGCGCTGTGGGTATGGTGGTTTCCCTGCTCTGACTTCTAGGAACAGACACTTGCTTCGTGGGGCCCTGCTCTGCTCTTCGGACGTTCAGTCCCTGAGTCCAAATGGCTTTCTGGGTGACCCCGAGGAGACCCCAAGGTCTCAGCGCTTTCTTCTGCTGCTGCCGCCCCCATGTCAAACTGGGCTCAGTTTTCAAGCAGGCTTTGCTAAGCACAAGATGGGACAGAAGAAGTCTCTTCCCGGAAGCCCTGTGCAGCTTCTCCGTGCACTGCACAGCTCGCAGGAAAGTACAAATCATATTTGCAGGAAGGCCTGAGCTTCGGGAACCAGGTGATGAGACGAGCGACCCAACCAACCCACTGTACACAGTACACACACAGCGGGACGGCTCTGGGCAGTCACACAGGCAATTTGGCAACTTTGCACGGGCCGTGGAGCAGGAGCCCCAGAAGGAACCCGGAGCCCCCAGAAGCCTGAATCACGACCCAAAGAAGCTCATGTCCGCTTTGTCTTCACTCAGGTCCTTTCCCACTTAAACTCGCAAGTGGACACTCTACTCTGCCCGCCATCATTGTGCCACGTGATCTGGGCGATCCTGGGACGAGTAGTTCGAGAGCTTGGTTCCTCTCGGAGCTGCCTCTGCGAGGACCAGGCCCAGGGGACTACAAGGACCACAATGCGGCGCGGCAGGAGCCGACTCGGGCGCTTCCCAGAAGCCCCTGCGAGGACGACCTGCGCATGCGCACACGGAGGAGGCGGGTTCCCCCCCCACCTCGTCCTTGGGGCTGAGGGCCTCGCGCGGGTTCTAAATCCTCGTGACCAACGGCGCTTTTTCGCGACACTCGCGATGACAGCCTGTTCCTTTCGGAAGGCAGATAGCGCTTTTGATTCGTACGGTGTCCCCACAGAGGCCAATCAGGAATCGGTGGCAGCTAGCCGAAAGCGAACTGAGGAGAGCGCCCACTGGCGACGTATTGCCCGGTGTGGGCGCAGCTGCTAGGAGAAGAGACCAGCCTCGAGCACTTCCGGGACAGCCTCTGGGGCGGAGCCAAGAGCAGCACGACCACGCCCCTAGGGCGTGCACCTCGGGGGCGTGGCCTGCGCGGCTCCCCGCCAGTGCTTGGAAATGAGCCTCGAGCACTTCCGGGACCGCCTCTGGGGTGGAGCCGAGGGCGATACGGCCCCGCCCCTCGCCGCCTGGCTAGCTCCCTTGACGCATGCGGGTTCCTGGCGGCTTGGCTACCCGTGGGGTCTCCATGGCGACCGGACGAGACCCGCTGCTGCAGGTGCAATGGCGGACCCTCGCGTGCAACATTCCGGAGGCGGGTGGCCGAGATCTCTCTCTCGCTCTCTCAAGTCAGGCGTGGTGCCCAGGCCCTGCCTGCTTCCCCAGGGACACGCGTGGGCGCTGGGGTCGAGGACCCGGCCTGGCTCGGGTGCTGTCTCCTGCGTGGAGCTTCTTTCCATCCTTGTCTGCAACTCCCTAGAACTCGTTCTCGGTCTCGCCGCCCGGGCGCCCCCCAGCGGTCTGGCCGCGCATCGCTGGGGGCAGGAGGGTCGGAGCCCGGAGTCTCCCTCTCCCGCAGTGCCCACGGAGGAACCCGGCCTCCGTGCAGCAAGGGCCCCGCGGGCAGCCAAGTGGTGGAAGCAGAGCCTGCAGCTCGAGGGGAGAAATGTCGACCTTGCTGCACGGGCTGGGGGGCCACTGCCTCCTTTTACCGCAAGGGTTGCGCTCCTGGGACACCCCCAAATCAGAACTTCAAGATCAGTTTTAGCCCTGTGCCCCTCCTTGCGGGGGACCTCAGGGCCCATCCAAAATCTTTTTTTGTGTTTGTTTTCTTTTGTTTTTTGGGTCACACCTCGCAGCGCTCAGGGGTTACTCCTGGCTCGACAGGCTCAGAAATGGCACCTGACAGGCTCAGGGGACCATATAGGATGCTGGAATTTGAACCATCGTCCTTCTGTGTGCAATGCAAATACCCTACCTCCATGCTATCACTCCGGCCCCCTAATACGGTTTATTTTGATGACTGAAGAAACAGAAAGGCTTTCCTTCCTATAGGATCAGCCTTGGTTAATAATTGGTAACAGTAGCGTTAATATAATTTACTTTAATGTAAAGATAAATTGTAACTTATTCAAAAATCTGTAGCAGAATTTAATTGAGTAGATGTTTATTTTTCTTCCTTTTTTCCCCCTGGTTTTTGGGTCACAACCGGCAGCGCTCAGGGGTTATTCCTGGCTCTACGCTAAGAAATCACTCCTGGCAGGGGATGCAGGCATTCGGACCACCGTCCTTCTGTGTGCAAGGCAAACGCCATACCTCCATGCTATCACTCCGGCCCCCCATCTACAATCTTTAGAGTAAGAATTGGTTTCCTTGTACATATCCTGACATAAGTGGCATTCTAGATTGAAATGTCATGTGAATTATGCTTGTTATTTATCATCTACCTACGTATCTGTCTGATCTACCTGGTATCTACCTACATATTTATCTACATACTATCTACCTACATATCTATCTACTATCTACTATATCTATCTATCTATCTATCTATCTATCTATCTATCTGTCTGTCTGTCTGTCTGTCTGTCTGTCTGTCTGTCTGTCTGTCTGTCTATCTGTCTATCTATCTACGGACCACATCCAGATCTGCACTCAGGAGACCATCCGAGGTGCTGGGGATTGAACCCAGATCAGATCGACATTGTGCTAAGCATATGTCCTACCCACTGTACTGCCACCCCAGCCCATACATATGATGTTTAAACATAAGAAGGTGATTCTTCCACCAGATCAAGTACCTAGAATGACTTTTTTCATTTTCCAACTCCCCAGGATTATACATCATGCTCCCAGGGTCCATGTCCTCACTTACCCTGGTCCTCCTCTTGTGGCCAGAGATGGTTCTTGATTGACCATCTCTGAGGCCAGACAACTCCCAGCCCTGTGACGAATACAATGGTGATGAGACTTCCAGAAAGTCTATTATGGAGCCCAGAAAGACAGAATTTAATAGGGAGGTTGAGCTTTAAAGCAGTTTGCCCTCTTACTGAAATGAGTTTTTATATAGTTCTCTGTTCCTTGGCAGCTGAGAGAGTTTCATGATGAATCTTTCATTCCTTGGGAAGTTGATTGAACTTGAGTGAAATGATGTGATTACAACGCCATATCTGGCAGAGGCCCACCCAGCCCTGGGATTGGGCAACGCGTCTATTCATTTTTTTTTGGGGGGGGGCACACCCAGTGACGCTCAAGGGTTACTCCTGGCTATGCACTCAGAAGTCGCTCCTGGCTTGGGAACCATATGGGAAACCGGGGGATCGAACCTCGGTCCGTCCTAGGCTAGCGCAGGCAAGGCAGGCACCTTACCTCCAGCGCCACCGCCTGACCCCTAAAGTGTCTATTCTGTTCGTTGGAGCAGAGTCAGCTCTCAGAGGATGGGGCCTGGGGAAGATGATTCTTTTCCATGCCTCCATGTAGAAAGATTACATGCTAATGGAGAATTAGTGATAGTTTTGGGAAAAAGAGCCCTCCCCAATTGTTCAGGGTTGGCTAGAAAGGGGGCACTCCTGACTAAGGGTTGTTGAACTCTTAAAGTTTAGGACTGGAATCCTTGTTTAGAGGTGCTACAAGTTTAGAGGGCAGGTACATCCATTCTTCCTCCCTCTGTTCAATGCCTCCCTCCCTCCCTCCCTCCCTCCCTCCCTCCCTCCCTTCCTTCCTTCCTTCCTTCCTTCCTTCCTTCCTTC
>PVKC010042128.1:0-12029 GCA_004027635.1 Crocidura indochinensis
ATTGAACCTGGGCAGGCCATATGCAAGGCAAGGGCCTTTCCTACCCACTGTCCTATCTCTCTGGCTTTGTAAATGGGCTTATTGTTCTCATGAGCGAGTTATTAGAATATTTTTAAATGGTCAGTTTTCATTTCTAATACAGTGACTGTAAAACCCTCATCACCCAAACAAACAAAAGATCTTTGCTTTTTAGAGTGTTAGATATTCTCCAGACAAAAAGTGAGAAGACTGTTGTAGACAAAACTCTGAATTGATTGTCTCCAGCAATGGCTACTTGGGATGACTTCATAAGGACCCTTGTTTGCAAATCCCAGCCACTGCAAACCCCTGGCTGATCCTCAGAGGCGTCTTCTTGTTTGGTTGGCGATGCTCAGGGCTTACTCCTATTCTGTGTCAGGAATCACTTCTGGTAGTACTCAGAAGATCGAACCCAGGTCAGCTGCGTGCAAAGCAAGGCAAATGCCCTACCCACTGTGCTATCACTCTGGTCCCTTCTTGGACAGTTTCTTCTGATGAACAAACTGGGATGAAAAGGGAAGGTGGGGGCCAGAGAGATAGCACATCGGTCAGGCATTTGCCTTACATGCGGAAGGATGGTGGTTCGAATCCCAGCATCCCATATGGTCCCCCGAGCCTACCGGGGGCGATTTCTGAGCATAGAGCCAGGAGTAGCCCCTGAGCGCTGCCGGGTATGACCCCCCCCCAAAAAAAATAAGAAAGAAAGAAAAGAGAAGGTGATCACAGCCCATTTTTTCGCTGTACCCCTTTACCCCGTTTCCTCCTCCCCCATCAGTACCTACCATGGCACCTTTGGGGTTAATGACTACACTGGCAATTCTCAGGTTACTCCTGGCTATGCACTCAGGAATTACTCTTGGTGGTGCTCAGGGAACCCTTTTGGATGCCAAGGATCATACTTGGGTTGGCTGTGTGCAAGGCAAATGCCCTACTCGATGAAGGAGGGAGGATTGGCCCTTCTCACCCTCTTTTTATTTGTTTGTTTTGGGGCCACACCTGGAGGTGCTCAGGGTTACTCCTGGCTCTTCTCTCAGAAATCACTCCTGGTAGGCTGAGGACCATATGGGATGACAGGGATCAAATGCAGGTCAGGGGGCCGGGCGGTGGCGCTGGAGATAAGGTACCTGTGCTAACCTAGGACGGACTGCGGTTCGATCCCCCGGTTCCCCATATGGTCCCCCGTGCCTGCCAGGGGCGACTTCTGAGCAAATAGCCAAGAGTAACCCCTGAGCATCATCGGGTGTGGCCCAAAAACAAAAACAAAAAAAATGCAGGTCAGCTGCATGGAAGGCAAATGCCCTACCCTCTGGTATCGATCCAACCCCTCACCTACCTTTTTTGTTTTGTTTTGTTTTTTCAGCCATACCCGGTGATGTTCAGGGGTTATTTCTGACTGCACTCAGAAACCCTTCCTGGCTTGGTGGACCATATGGGATGCTGGGGGACCGAAGCTCGATCCGTCCTAGGCTATCGCGCACAAGGCAGATACCTTACCACTTTCGCCACTGCTCCAGCCCCTGTTATTTCTTACATTTTTGCCCACATTTTCCCTTTGTAGTTTATTTTGATTTTTTTACTTTTGTTTTGATTTTTTGGGGTTATACCTGTAAGTGTTCAGGTAGTTATCACTCCAACCTTAATATTGATTTGACTGATTTTTTCTCCCCTCATTTAAAAATACTTTTTGTATTTGTAACTTATTGGTATTTGTATTTACCTTTTTTTAAGCCTGCCATTGGGTTTTAGTTGCCGTATCAAATCAGTTTGTAGGGTGGATTTTCTTTGTTATGGATGATGATGTGAATATGTGACAATTTTGTGGGGGTCACACCCGCCAGTGTTCAGGTTACTTCTGGCTCTATGCTAAGAAATCGCTTCTGGCAGGCTCGGGGGACCATCTGGGATGCCGGGATTCGGACCACCGTCCTTCCGCATGCAAGGCAAATGCCTTATTTCATGCTATCTCTCCAGCCCCAAATTTTATTATTTTAAATCTGGAAGGGCCAGAGCAATAATGCTGCAGATAGGTTGCTTTCCTTGCACAAGCTATATTGATTTACAGCAACCCATATATCCTGGAGCCCATTAGTAGTCCCTGAGCACAGCAAAGTAAGCCCTGTGTACCTCCAAGTGTGATCCCAAAACAAATAAACAAAAATGGTGTGGTGGTACACTTGTCTTATACACTGCTGAAACCGGATTTGATCCCTGGTACTCTATATTGGTCCCTTGAGCCTGCCAGGAATCATCCCTGAGCACAGAGATAGGAGTAAACCCTGAGCATTGCTGAGTATGACCCCAACCCTCCCTTCACAATAACCGAAAGCAATTTGTAGGTGAGGGGATAAAGCTCTTGACAGGCACATGGCTGAACCTGGGGTCCCCTGCACCACATTTGGGTCAGAGCACTTCCAGGAGTGAAGTCTGAGCATAGAGCCAGGTTGGTGTGACCCACGAATCAAATCAAAACTCTGTAACTTCTTGATTTACCTGTATTTGGCCAATTTGTCTGGGAGTGAGGGGCAATTGCCTTGCATGCAGCTGACTCTGATTCCATTCTCCACACCACATTTGGTCCCCCGAGCATTTCCAGGAGGGGGGTGTCACTCCTGAACACCAGTGGGTCTGACGTAAATAAACCTTTTCCACCTCACCAACCCAGAAAAGAAGTAATTTCCCAGGCAAGATGTCTAAAAGGACTGGGGTGAACTCTTGTCATTCGGGAGCCCCGGGTTTGACACAGAACACTGCCAGAAGTAAGACCAGAGTCCCAAGTTCCTGAGCACTGCCTATGTGGCCCCCCAAAATATACCACGTTACTAGATGCATTACATAATAATAATAAACATGTTAGTTGGGGGGAGTCACACCCAAGAGTACTGGGGATTGTTCCCAGCTTGAACTCAGGGATAATGATTGCATTATTGCTGGGGACCTAATTGGGGCCTCTTCTGAGAAGCCTGTCTTCAGCCCACTGAGGTACCTTTGTAGTCCCAGTGCATTAATTAGTTAACTTATTCTGGGACCACATCTGGCAGTGCTCAGGAGTCAGTCACTTCTGGATGGCTTTCAGGCAACCATATGTGGTGCTGAGGATCAAATCTGGCAGAATCTTCTGAGAGGCAAACAAAAACACCCTACCCACTGTCTTACTGTCCAGCCCATTTATTTTTTGCATTTATTTTTATTTTTTTGGCCACTCCTGGCTGTGCTCAGGGCATACCCTAATGCATTTATTGCATCCCTTTAAATGAATGGATATTCATTTATTTTGGTTTTGAGGCCACACCCAGCAATGCTCAGGGATTATTATTCCTGGTGGTGCATTTAGGAATTACTCCTGGTGGTACTCTGGGGACCATATGGATGCTGGAGATAGAACTTCTGTTGTCTTCATACAAGGCATGTGTTCGACCTACTGGACTATTGGATATATATTTAACTTCTTTCCACTCATTTGTTCATTTAAATATAAAGTCTTAGGGGGAAATTCAATGATTGTGAATAGTGCAGAGGATTTCTGAAACCAAAAAGTCGACATTTCACAGCTATAAACCATATTTGGCTGAGTTTTCCCTGGCTTCAGTAATTGGCTGATTTGGTAATTTCATAAAAAAAATATGAAGGGGCCTGGGAGATAGCATGGAGGTAAGGTGTTTGCCTTTCATGTAAAAGGTCATCGGTTCGAATCCCGGTGCCCCATATGGTCCCCCGTGCCTGCCAGGAGCAATTTCTGAGCATGGAGCCAGGAGTAACCCCTGAGCGCTGCCAGGTGTGACCCAAAAACCACACACACACACACACACACACACACACACACACAAAAATATGAAAGCACATTTTGTAATTTCCAGACCCTGTTGAGTCCTGGTTGGGCTCACTTTGTAGTTTTTTCAGCTGAGAAAGCTGCTTCTTAGGGACCTGAGAGACTTTGACCCGAGTTGTTACTTTTCTGCCTTGGGAATTTTTCAAACAGTTAACTTGTCTTTTTTCACTGTTGAGATCATTTGAAGCTTCCAAGAGTTACAAAAGTTACCCAGAATTCCTGTACCTTCCTTCCTTCCCTGACTTCCCCTTAGACTATGGTCTCCCATAAAACTTGGGATACCTGCAGGACACCTATCAAAACTTAGAGGTACTCCCAGCTCTGTACTCAGGGCTTGAGGTGCCGAGGGTTGATCTTGATATGACACTATTAATCAAAGTAGAATTTTCTGGTTTTCTGTTGTTGTTTGGGGCTTCTCCACAGCCCTAGGATGCCCTGGCCAGACTGGTGCCCATCTCAGTACTATTCCTCAGCCCAGAGGACTCTTTGAGCCTCTTTCCCCACACCTGTGCTTTTCCTTTACCATAATCTGGGCTGGCATCAGATTTGGTTGTCTCTACCATCTCCTCAAACATGTGACCATATCCAAACCTCTTTTTTTGGGGGAGGGGGGTCACACCCAGTGGCATTCAGGAATTACTCCTGGCTCTGCTCTCTTGGCAGGCTCAGGGATGCCGGGAATCAAACAGAAGTCCGTCCTGTGTTGGTCCTGTGTAAGGCAAACGCCCTAACACTATGCTAGCTCTCTAGCCCCTAAACTCTTTTTTTTTTTCCTGATCCTACTTAGTTTTTTTCAGAAGGTTTCTCCATGTTGGTATCCTGAAAATGTCACGTGACCTCATGCTTTCTTTTTCCTCACTGTCATAAAGTACACACACAATCGACCGTTCCTAGTTTTGAGCAGCAAGAAGTGCATTCAGGTGTTTTTTGCGTGGCTGCCATTTCTGGGCCTCTTCTGTGTTGTCAGACACACTAACACCCCCCAAGAGTGTGGAGGGGGAGCACTTGCAAGGCCAGGGTGAGGTAGGTGCCTCTTTGGATTCCCAGCATCCCTCCCTCATATGTTAACAATGACCCTTTCTTAACCTTGCTCCTGCAGCCTCTAGTTTGTTTGACTGTAGTTTGTTTGGTTTTGGTTTTGGAGCCACACCCAGCAGCATTCAAGGGTTACTCTTGGCTCTGTGCTCAGGAATCACTCCTAGTTGTGCTCTGGAAATCATATATATCGATGCTGGGGGTCAAAGGTCAAATCCCTGGTCATCTATGTGCAAGGCAAGCACCCTCCCTGCTGTGCCATCACTCAGGCCTGGCCTCTACTGTTATTCTCTTTCCCAGCTTCTGGTGCCTCAGGTAAACAGAATCCTATGGTAATTGTCTTCTTATGTCTAGTTCGTTTCCCTTGGCATGATGTGTTCTGTTGTTTGGGGTATTTTTCTTAGTTTTGGATTCTGGACCACACTCAGTTGTGCTCAGGGGCTACTCTGACTGCTGTGTCAGGAGGCTGCTTCTAGAACCCAAAGCATAAGCTAATTATAATTAGGTGACTGAGCTCCAGTCCAAGAAGCTATTCCCAAGGTTTGTGCATGCCCTGCAGTTCATTCTGTCTTAGATGTTTACTAGGATCTTACTGCTATGTAAGCCTGTGTGTTGGTGTGTCCACCCATGCTTTTGGGTCACACCTAGCAGGGTTCAGGACTTCCTTCTTACTCTGTGCTCAGGGGTCACTCCTGGCAGTGCTCTTGGTACCATATATACTGCCAGGGATTGAACCTGGACAGGCTACGTGCAAGGCAAGTGCCTTAAGCGTTGAGCCATAACAGCTCCAGGATTTGACTGTTCCCAAAGACATTAATGTGTTGGAAAGTGTAGTTTTCTGCGTGATGCAGGGTAGAGAGGTGGAGAGACTGTTTAAATGAAGCAGTAGATCAGCATTTTCTTCTTTTTACTTGGAGGAAATGGGGTAATTGTAACCCACATAAACCAAGGCCCTTTGGGTTCCGTAAGCCCGCGTGGAAAGGGTTTCCAGACGGCGGTGAGAACTTCTCTGGTGACAGAAGCCAGCTTGCTGTCCCTGCCTCCCCTGCCCCCCAGGGCCGTCCCTGGCGCCCATTGGCCGGTGGCCCTGTGACCTCCGCCAGAGCCTTGTTCTGGGCTCCCGAGCGTGGGCAGGGCGGCAGGAAGCGCCGACCTCAGTTGCAGTTGTTCTAGCTGAGGAAGCGGCTACTCATCACCCAAGGGACTTTACCCAACATTGGTTTGTTTTCTCCTTCCAGTGCAGTGCCTCGGCCTTTAGTGTTGCTTTTAATTTCATTAAAATCATTCATAAGGGGAATCATTTGACTTACTTGGGTTTCATCATGGCAGTAGTTTATTTGTTTGTTTGTTTAAGTATATATGCTTGCTGTTGATCAGTTCCAGATTTGAAAATGGCAAAGCTCGTGTCCCTCCATCCTGGAAGAATCTTGGTTTGCTGGTACGAGAGCAGGGAAGGGGATGCTGGTGGACTCCGGGTCTCATTGACACTTGGACACCCCCTGGCCTGTCCCCTGCCTTGCTGTTGAATTTGCATGCCTGGTGCCTGTTTGTTTGAACTCAACTCTGGTTTAGCCTCATTTCTCTTTTTGTAGTACTAGACGTAAGCCCAGGGTCTCACTTGTGCTAGTCAAGTGCTACCCTACCACTTAGCTACTTCCCAGTCTTTCTCCTTTTTTTTTTGAGCCACACTCAGTGATGCTCAGGGGTTACTCCTGGCTATGCACTCAGAAATCGTTTCTGGCTTGGGGGACCATATGGGATATCGGGGGCTCGAAATGCGGTTCTTTATGGGTCAGCTGCGTGCAAGGCAAACTTGCCCTATCGCTGTGGCACCGCTCCGGTTTCTTTTTTTTGGGGGGGGAAGTCACCTGGTGGTGCTCAGGGATTACTCCTGGTTCTCTCTGCTCAGAAATCACTCCTGGCAGGCTCAGAGGACCATATGGGATGCTGGGAATTGAACCACCATTCTTCCTGGGTTGGCCATGTGCAAGGCAAATACATTGCCATTGTGCTATCTCTCCTACTTCCCAGTCTCTTAGTTTGGTTTCTTTCTTCCCTCTCCTTCCCTCTTTTCCTTTATTTTTTTTTTTTTAATTTTCTTTTCTTGCCACATTCAGTGGTGCTCATGAGTTATTCCTGGATTTGCACTCAGGAATCACTTCTGGCAGGCTTGGGTGGGGGGACTATATGGAATGTTGGGGGTTGAACCTGAGTCAGCCGCGTGCAAGGCAAACACCCCCTACTCACTGTGCTATTGCTCCGGTCCTCTATTCTTTTTTTGTTTTTGTTTTTGGTGGGTAGAGGGTGCCACACCTGACTGTGCTCAGGACTTATTCCTGGCCCTGACTCAGGGGTCAATCCTGGTAGGTACTAGGGATGGGACCTTGGTGTGCTGCCTGCAAAGCAAACAAGCACCCTCTCTGTGGCCCCTCATGATTAGGAGTTGGGTTTGTGGTCATACCCAGTGGTGCTCAGGACTGACTCTTGGGTCTGCCTTCAGGGATCACTCCTGGTGGGCCCAGGAGACCCTATGGGATGTCAGGGATCAAACCCAGGTCGGTTGCATGTAAGGCAAGCACCCTCCCTGCTGTACTATCTCTCTGCATCTCATGATATACCTCTAAGAGACGTGTCACTGCACTAAGGCCTCAGTCCCTGACAGTCAGCCTTGGCCTCACCTGTGACCTGGCATTGGTCTCTCTACTGCCCCCAACAGGTTGCCTCTCCCCCACCCATCTCTGCTAAGGGTCAGCTCTGATGGCTTCTTTTGCCTCTTAGAGCTCCTCTCCTTTGCTCAAAATCGCCTCGTAGAGATCTCTTGCTTTCAAAGCCCCATTGAACCCGCTCGTTAATGATTTGAATCTGCATATAGACTCTCAGGATTAAAGCTCCTCTTCCCATGGGCAAGTCTCATAATCCTCTTCTGACACAAACTTCTCTGATTCCCATGTGGCTGTCATTTAAGTCCCATAATTGAACTTGATGTGTTTTTTTCTTCCCCTTCAGCCCCCCTCCCCCCTGTATCTAGGGAGGGAGAGAGGAGAGTGACTTGGTTCCCCTGTCCACGTACTTTGTAATACTTCAGGCATATACAGTCCTGCTGTGCCCTGATTGTGACTAGCATCCCTGACCACTGTCTCGGGGTCTCCACTCCACTCACCACCCCCCAACTCCGTTTCCTCTGCACACACTCAGGATCTGTTCTGGCCGGCATCCATTCCCTCACTGTTTCCTTTTTTTCGCTTATGAGTAAGATCATTCTGTGTTCCATTGTTAACTCACCGAGTCCTGTAGCCACTCATCTGGTATTGAGCACTTGGTCTGTGTCCAAATCTTGGCTATTGCAAATAATGCTGTAGGGACAGAGGAGTGTAAATAGCTTTCCTTGTTTGTTTTATGGGCCACACCTGGTGTTGCTTGGCAGCTACCCAGGCCCATTGCTGGGGTGTTGCTCTCAGTATTCTGGGGATTGCGCGTTGCTGGGATCGAATCTGGGCCTCTCTCGTGCACTGAGCACTCTCTCTAACTCAGGAGTGCTAGTGTTGTTTGAATGTTTTTGTCATTGTGTTTGGACTCTGCCCTGTGGGGCTTGACGGTTCGCTCCTGGCATTGCTCTGGAAGGCCTGTTGTGGAAGATTGAATGGGGGCTGGCTGCATGCAAGGCATGTGTCTTTTCCCCTCTGCTGTCTTGTATGTCCTGTGTGCAAGTTCCTCTTGAAGTTAAACAGCTTTATTTAGGGAATACAAGGAGGAAGAAAAAGAGTAATAGATTGAAGAAAGAAACAAAACTTCTCCAGAGGGCAGAGAGCCAAAGGTACCCCAAAAAGTAAGGGAAGACAGTAATGTCTCCAGTTGCCATGTGGGTGGCTTCAGAAATTTATGAGCCCCGAGTGCAAATATCTTTTTTTTCCTTTTTTTTGGTTTTTGGTTTTTGGGTCACACCCGGCAAGCACTCAGGGGTTACTACTGGTTCTATGCTCAGAAACGCTCCTGGCAGGCTCGGGGGACCATATGGGATGCCAGGATTCAAACCACAGATCGTCTACAGGAAAGGCAAACGCCTTATCTCCATGCTATCTCTCCGGCCCCAGAGTGCAAAATACCTTTTAAGAATTAACATATTGGGGCCTGGGAGATAGCATGGAGGTAAGGCGTTTGCCTTTCATGCAAAAGGTCATCGGTTCGAATCCCAGTGCCCCATATGGTCCCCCGTGCCTGCCAGGAGCAATTTCTGAGCATGGAACCAGGAGTAACCCCTGAGCACTGCCGGGTGTGACCCAAAAAAAAAAAAAAAAAAAAAAAAAAAAAGAATTAAGGGAGGGGCCAGAGAGATAGGACAGTGCAGAATATCCATGAAGGGGGCGTGGACTGCGGCCTTAGAAACAGCCCAGCTTGAGCAAAAGCACACCCCACCATGCTCAGGGCTGAATTCTGGCTCTACACTCGGGAGTCACTCCTGGCAGTGCTCAGGGGACCCTGTGGGATGCCAGGAATTGAACCTGGCCAGACGATAGTCAGGCAGGCGCCCTCCCCGCCCATCCTGCCACCCTGGGCCCTGAAAACTTCGTCCTTAGCTTTGTTCCAAATGTCCTGCATTTTCCGTGGCGGATGCACCAGGCAACTGCACTGACCAGGGCTGAGGACAGGTTCTGTTTCGCTTCGTTTTGGAGCTGTGCCCAGTGAGCGCTGCTTAGGGGCTGCTTCCCAGCTGGGCTGAAGTGACTTTGGGGATTGTCCTAAATTAGAGGATCAAACCCAGAGTTCCCACATCAAAGGTTCCCACCCATTGAGCCATTTCTGCAGCCCAAATTTGCCTCTCTTCTTTTTTTTTTTTTTTTTGGGGGGGGGTCACACCCAGTGGTGCTGCTCAGGGGTTACTCCTGGCTCTGTGCTCAGAAATCGGAAGACCCTATGAGATGCCGAAAATAGAATCGGGGTTCACCGGATTTGGACTTGTGCAAGGCACATTCCCTACCACTGTGCTATCACTCCAACCCCTTATTACTCCATATTTTTGTGACTTTTCTCCTACTTGTTTGCTACATGTTCCTTTTTGGTGGGGACCGTCTTGCCTCTCCCCTGTGTGTGGTTGTGTGAATGGTGTCTGTTGGGAGGCCAGACCTCTACTTTCCAACCAGGTCCCCTGGGAAGGGGCCTTGCGAAGTTCATTACTCTTTTGCAGAGGATGGATTGAGAAATACATAGAGGGGAGAGAGTGAGTGAGCTGAAGGATGCCACGGCCCACTTTCACTGCTTGGCCGTGGCTACCCTGAGGGCAGCGCTTTTCT
This sequence comes from Crocidura indochinensis, assembly GCA_004027635.1. Classification (NCBI taxonomy): domain Eukaryota; kingdom Metazoa; phylum Chordata; class Mammalia; order Eulipotyphla; family Soricidae; genus Crocidura; species Crocidura indochinensis. Next base: position 10,168 of record PVKC010042128.1, read on the forward strand.
TTCTCTGGGATGCCGTAAGAGCTGTCTTTTCTGGCGTGTTCTCTCTGCCACAACACTGGCTTGGTGGTTTTACATTCATGAGTTACTGCTCGAGGAGAATCTCAGCTGGTCGTCTCATTTCCCCTGTTTGCAGAGGAGGAAAGAGCCCGAGCGCCAGCAGCATTGAGTAACACGGGTGAGATTACCAACCTGAGTGGTCCAGAGTGTGTCAGGTGGACTCTCGCTCTCAGCTCTGGAGAGCCCTTTGGCTCCAGCTGCGGTCATGTCCGGGCATTTGGAAGGAGTTTCTGTAGGTCGGAGGTTGCCACGCTTACTCAGCCTCCCACTTCCTATTCAGGAGGGAAAAAAGATAATAAACATATATTTATAGATATATGTGTATATCAGGGCTGGAGCCATAGCACAGCATGTAGAACACTTGCCTTGCATGAAGCCAACCTGGGTTCGATCCTAGGCGTCGCATATTGTTTCCTCAAGTCTGCCAGAAGGGACTCCTGAACACAGAGCCTGGAAGTAACCTCTGCGCGCCGCTGGAGGTGCCCCCCCCCCCAAAAAAAATTAAAGAAATCACTCATTGTTCTCCAGAAATCCACTTTTTTTGGGGGGGAGAACACACCTGATGATGCTCAGTGGTTACTCTGATTATGCGCTCAGAAATCGCACCTGGCTTGGGGTCTGTATGGGACGCTAGGGGATCGAACCTAGTTTGTCCTAGTTAGCACAGGTAAGGCAGATGCCTACTGTTTGCAATACCACTCCAGCCCCCAGAAATCCACCTTTAAGTGAAAATGTAGAAATCACCACCACTCTTTGTTCCATCTCAGCACCTCCTGGGGTCAGTGTCTCCCCACTTGGGGAAGCCCTGTGTCAGGAGCACTGTGCGGGAGCAGCAGAACTGGGGTTCTGTACATGTACATGTTTGTGTGTGAGAGACAGAGAGACCGTGTGCCCACCAGTTGCATGGAACAGCAGCCAGAACAAGGGCAGGATGGGGCCGGAGAGATAGAATAGAGGTAGAGCGTTTGCCTTGCATGCAGAAGGACGGTGGTTCAAATCCCGCATCCCGGGGCCCGGGAGATAGATAGCATGGAGGTAAGGCGTTTGCCTTTCATGCAAAAGGTCATCGGTTCGAATCCCGGTGCCCCATATGGTCCCCCGTGCCTGCCAGGAGCAATTTCTGAGCATGGAACCAGGAGTAACCCCTGAGCACTGCCGGGTGTGACCCAAAAACCAAATCCTGGCATCCCATATGATCCCCCGAGCCTGCCAGGATTTCTGAGAGTGAGCTAGGAGTAACCCTTGAGCACTGCCAGTATGACCCCAAAACCAAAAAATAAATAAACAAATAAATAAAAACAAGGGCAGGAAAGGAGGTGGATGATGGGGACCTGATCAGTTTCATCCCCATCCCAGGCAGTTTCTGTGTGTATCATAGTTGTTTGTGCACATCAATATTCTGCAGTGTGCACCTCACACAGGAGGGTACAGAGCCCACACTGACCTGCCAGCCTCCGGGCGCCCGGGCCATCCCCTAGTGCCCTGCGCTGACCTTGGCTGACCCTTCGTGGTGTCATTGGCTGCTGCTTCCTGTTTGCCTTTTGGGCCTTGGTTTGGCTTCACATCTGTCTCTGCCAGTCCCTGCCACCTGCCAAGTGAGTGAGCAGGGAAGGGAGAGCCCCTGCCTTGACCTGGGCGCACCGCATGACAGTAACCCCCAGTTTAAGTTCGGCCCTCTTTATCTGGGGACCTGTGTTGACTTCTGTTCTTATGTGTAGTTCTTTTGGGGTCATCCTCAGCAGTGCTCAGGGCTTACTCTTGATTCAGAACTAGGTATCATCCGCTTGTCTTACCCAGCTCTCTCT
>PVKC010042129.1:0-12019 GCA_004027635.1 Crocidura indochinensis
CTGGACACAGCAGATGTACGTTCTGTTTCTGCAGCTTGTTTGAAAAGGTGCTGCCTAACACCCCTATAAGCCTAATGAGCCACTTTGCTTCTCCTTAAAGGAAACTTCTTTGTGGCATATTTATCCTTATTTGGGATCTGCCACCGGGGGCCTCAGTTGAATCACAAAGTTCACAGTTGACAGGAAATAAACCACAGGGACTGGATCAAGAGTCCAGAGGGGAGGGCATTTGCCTCACATGCAGCTGACTTGGGTTTAAACCTGGCACCCCATAGGGTCCTCTGAGCACTGCTATGAGTAATTCCTGAGTCAGGAAGAACCCTTGGGTTTGGGCTCTTCCCCCCAAAGAAAAAATACCATAAACAAAAGAATCCTCTCTCCCAGGGTGAATCAAATAGAGTGCAGCATCCACCCTAGAAGAGTTTGCAGCCACCTACCAGCACCAGAAACTGTGGCTAGTCATGCATTGCTTTTCTCTGGGCATCCTGTGCATGCCAGAGAACAGTAAGCTTGCAACAGTGTCATATGGTTTAGATGGTCAGCCAGGTATACATAGCACCAAGTAGGTCCTTGCCCTAATACTGGGCCTGAAAGTCCCCAGTGGACTCAGTGGGAAGCTCTTCAAGAAAGCCCTGGGTTGGGGATAAGAAACAATCACTAGGGCCAGCATGGTGGCGCTAGAGGTGAGGTGTCTGCCTTGCCAGCTCGAGCCTAGGACTGAATGCAGTTCGATCCCCCGGTGTCCCATATGGTCCCCCAAGCCAGGAGCGACTTCTGAGCACATAGCCAGGAGTAACCCCTGAGCATTACCGGGTGTGGCCCAAAAACCAAAAAAAAAAAAAAAAAGAAAGAAACCATCACCTTTGATATCATTTGTTAACCATCAGCTGAAGTGGCATCTAATTGATTCAGCTCTTCGAAAGCAAATCACCACTTTTTCCTCCCTAGTTGTTTTACTGTACCTTCAATTCAGATGTTCACATTTAATAGGACCCTCCTTGGTTAATGTTGACTAGGAAATGGTGCTACAGGAGCTAGAGCAGTAGTCCAGAGGAAAGGGCACTTCCTTTGCACATGGCCAACTTGGGCTCAATTCCCGGCACCCCGGATGGTCCCCTGAGCCTTCCAGGAGTGATCCCTCATGCAGAACTGGAGTAAACCCTGAGCACTGCTGTGGCCCCAAAGCAGAACAACCCAGTAAGCAGGTCTCCTGGAATCTAGAACAGGACTTCAGCTTTCTTCTATTCACAGCCCCTTTTTACCCAAGTATATTGGTGTATATATTGGGATGTAAGTTGGAAAAAACACTAGCAACTAATCATAAAGAAAAAATTATTTAAGAATATTTTCTTTTGGGGGCCACCTGTGTCTCTACATGCAGGGATCACTGCTGGAGGGGTTTGGAGGACCATGTGGGATGCCAAGGATCAAATCAGCATCAGCTGTGCACAAGGCATGCGCCCCTCCCTGCACCTACCATCTCTCCAACTCCTAAAGAAATGTTTTTAAGTTACATGACCCATACAGGATTTTGCAACCCATTGCACTTACTGTTCTAGCAAACCATTTCTTTTGGGGGGGTTGGGGGTCACCCAGCAACAATCGAGTTACTCCTAGCTCTGCACTCAGAAATCACCCCTGGCAGGCACAGGGAACCATATGGGATGCCTAGATGTGAACCACCATCTGTTGGCCGCATGCAAGGCAAATGCCCTACTGTTGTGCTATCTCTCCAGCCCCTCTAGCAAACCACTTCTGATATTCCTTTTTGGATGGATATATATATATATATGTATATATATATATACATATGTATATATATATTAATGTTAAGATAGAATTTATTTTAGCAGAATTTTATTTTGATATACTTTTCCTTGGTTTGTTTGGGTTTCTTTCTGCATGCCTGTGGATCACTCACAGATCAGAGGGGACAACCTGTCCTGGTCTTTTGCTCTCTTGCTGTTAGAATTAATTAAGTACCTTTGAGTGTACATGTGGAATAATTGTACTCATTTTGTCCAGTGCCTCAAGAACTTGTGCTTGTCAGTGCTCAACTTCTCCTGCTGAGATGTATGTGAAGTTGTCTGGAAAATAATTGTATTTTGCCAAGTTAATATGCTGCTTGGATGTGTGCCAAGTGCTTCCCAGGAATGTCTTTCCATTGACGCCCCAATCTTTCTCTGAGTCTCTTCAAACTGGAGTTGGAAGAGTTCCCACTAGACCAGCAGGTACTGCTGATCCAAGGGATCCTTGCGCAGCAGGTCTGCCAACTCAGTTGCCTCTCTGAACAGCCAGATGCTAAACCCTTCCCTGTTAAGACTCACCTGACCACTGAGGCCATTAATCAACCATTCTGTCTAATGACCTTCCCACATGAGGGCATGGTAGGATCAACTGATGGCCCTGCAAGGCTGCTAGCTTCGTGCGCCCATGAGAACTCCAGGTTGGAATTGCTCCCTCTTTTGCGTGATATCTGTGTCTGCAACTACCCATATTCCCCCTGGCCAAAAGTCTAGGAATGAGTAGGCAATAGCTTCTCTTTTCATAAAGAACAGGAATGGCCCCAAAATGCTACTTTATAGAAAAATAAATTCATTGGGTCCAGAAAGATAATACTGTGGGCTGGGTCCTTGCCTTGTATGCAGCTGACCTGAGTTCGATCCCCATCATCCTTGTAGGTTCCCTCAAGCACTACCAAAGGTGATTCCTGAGTTCAGGAGTGAGGCCTAGCCCCAAAACAAAATAAAAAAGAGAAGTGCTTTGAGCATTAGGGCTTTTCCAGGGGTCAATGTGGGATAATCTGCATGCATGGCAAATACCCTCATCCATGCACGTTTCAGTACCCCGTATGTCTGTGACATCTTTATTGGTATTTGGGTTGTTTCCCCTTTATGACTATAATATTGCTGTTGCGAACACTCAGGCCCTTTCTTGAATGCATTGAGTCCTACCTCCGAGGGGAGTCGCTGTGCCACAGGGTTGGTTTGACTATCACCTTATCAGAAACTGCCAGACCATTTTCAGAGTGGTGGAGCTCCTGCTCCCACCAGCAGGAGGACACCATATCTCCCACAGCTCTTGACAGTGCTGTGGTTCTTTATTTCAGCTGTTCTGGTGAGAGCCTCATTGTATTGGTGTGTCCATGTGTGGGTTACCTTTTTTTTCCCTTCACCTCCCACTTGGTGGGGTTACCTTTCCATTTGGAAGAATTTCTAATGAAAATGGACCAGAATAGTGTCATTCCCCAGCTTTTCAAACCATTGCAAAGAACCTGAGCATCATGCTTACGTTACTTGCTCTTCTCTTCCTTTCCTGTTATTTTGAAGTTAATCCAGAATTCTCATAATTTCATCTATAAAGTACTTTAGAAGTTAAATATATAGTACTATCTCTGTATACATATAAAATATAGAAGTATATCTATATGTTGGGCTGGAGTGATAGCACCATGAGTAAGGTACTTGCCTTGCATATGGCCAACCTGGGTTTGATCCCCACCATCCCAAGCCTGCCAGGAGTAATTTCTGAGTACAGAGCCAGGAGTGGCCCCTGAGTGCCTCCAGATGTGGCCCAAAAGCCCCCCCAAAAGTACTTCTATATGTAAATATAAAATACTTCTAAATACTTTTTTAAAATAATTTTTCTTGTGACCAAAGTTACAAATCTTTCACAGTAATATTTAAGGTACATAGTGACTATGAATCAGGGTCATTCCCACCTCCAGTGTTGTCCTCCCTCCACCCCACTTCTAAATACTTTAAAAAAATACTTCTAAATACATTAGAACTTAAATTTATAAATCTGGTATATTTTACCTCAAAGGTTTAGCACCAGTTTTTTGCTTTTTGCACTTGGGGGCATACTTAGCAGTGCTCAAAGGTTACTCCTGAATCAACACTCAGGAATTACTCCTTGTAGTACTCAGGGAACTATATGCAGTGCCAGAGATTGAACCTGGGCAAACTACGTGCAAGGCAAGTGCCCTCCCCACTGTACTATCATTCCAGTAACAATATTTTTTTTTTTTTTTTGGTTTTTGGGTCACACCCGGCAGTGCTCAGGGGTTACTTCTTAAGCACCTTGATTACAAATACGATTGTGCAAAAACCTAAAAAAAGAAGAATGAAAAACAAAGGGCCCGGAGAGATAGCACAGCGGCGTTTGCCTTGCAAGTAGCCAATCCAGAACCTAAGGTGGTTGGTTCGAATCCCAGTGTCCCATATGGTCCCCGTGCCTGCCAGGAGCAATTTCTGAGCAGATAGCCAGGAATAATCCCTGAGCACTGCTGGGAGTGGCCCAAAAAAAACAACAAAAAAAAAAAACAACAAAAAAAAGAGAATGAAATACAAATACAATTGTAGTTGGGTTTTAGTCATGCAAAGAACACCTCCCTTCACCAGTGCAACATTCCCATCACCAATGTCTCAAATCTCCCTCCTCCCCATCCTACCCCCACCTGTACTCGAGACAGTCTTTCTACTTCCCTCATTCCTTCACATTGTTATGATAGTTCTCAATGTAGTTATTTCTCTAACTGCACTCATCACTCTTTTTGGTAAGCTTCATGTTGTGAGCTGGACCTTCCAGCCCTCCTCCCTTTTGTCTCTGGAAATTATTGTAAAAATTTATTTTACTTTTCTTTAAACCCATAGATGAGGGAGGTAACAATATTTTTTAACATCTTCAAATATCAAGTTAGCATTCAAATCTTCTAATGTCTTAATGTCATCTTTTTGTTTTGCTTTATTTCGTTTTCATTTTCTATTTGAGTCAAGACACAAAATAAGCCCTTGAATTGCTTGATAGATCTCTTAGGTCTCTTTTAATCTGTTTTTAGTATGTTTGGTTTTTTTTACCCCTTGAAATGTATTGATGAAATTGCACTGTCTGGTCCAGAGACTACTCCAGATCTGTGTGTGCCTGATGGTCCCCCACAGTGGAGACCAGCCCATTCCCTGCTGTCTCCCCTAGGAAGGGCACGTACAGGGCAGGGCTCAGGCTTGGTTGCTGGGCTGCATGGGGACAGACCTCACTGCCCTTGGCTGCTTCTTCCACAGCTGCATCAGAGCCAGCTAGAGCTGCAGGAGGTGCGGCTATCCTGCCGCCAGCTTCAGGTGAAGGTGGAGGAGCTCAGTGAGGAGCGAAGTCTGCAGAGCTCCGCCGCCACCAGCGCATCCCTTCTGTCAGAGATAGAGCAGAGCATGGAGGCTGAGGAGCTGGAACAAGAGAGAGAGCAGGTGCCAGCACTTTGTCCTTTGGAACATGAGGTGGTCTGGGGACCCTGGGCACAAACCATCTCCCTTACTTCCTCCGGAAGTCCCTTCCTGTGCCTGCAATTAACCCCAGGACTAGCCCTGTAGGTCATGAAGCCTAACCAAAGTCCAGCCCTGATTCTCTGTCCCACCTACCCGATCCTGCGAGACATAAAGCAGGAGTACAGGCCTTGAGGGGTCACGTGGACAGAGCCCAGGTTCTCTTCACCGTCCCCCTCGTTGGGCCACCCTTAGTCTCATATAACTCCTACAGAAACAGTTCTAGGACATAGTGACCCCGCAGTTAGCTTCTTTTTATTTAGCCAATGTCTTCTGTTCCCTCTTCATCTGCTCACCACGACCACTATCATAACTGATGACGCAATGTTATTTCTGTGGCAGAAGTGAGGGGCAAAGTGCAGAGGCAGGAAATAAGAACTTGGTGGCCTGGACAGATAGCATAGCAAGGAGGTCACTTGTCTTGCATGTGGCTGATCCAGGTTCTGGCATCTCATATGGTCCCCCAAGCCTGACAGAAGTGATTCCTGAGCACAGAGACAGAGTAACCCTTGAGCACCCCTGGTATGGCCAAAAATAACGAGAAAAAGAGGGAGGTAAGGGGAGGAAGGAAGAAAGGAAAGGAAATTAAAGAAAATAAATGAGGAGAGAGAAAGAGAGAGCCTGCCAGGAGTAATTTCTGAGCACAGAGCTAGGAGTAATTCCTGAGTGCTGCTGGGTATGGCCCCAAAACCTAAATAAATAAATAAACAAATAAATTAATGAGTGACTTGTGGGGGAGTTAGTATTGAAATAATCCTGGTCCCAAATGAGTGGTGGAAATATCCTGGTGGTAGAAGGTTCAACCGACCCTTTCTCCTAGAGCCAGGCCTTCTAGTGCCTGTGTCTGGGATTCCCGGGATAAAGGGACTAGCTGGTGTCTTCTCAGGACACATAATCGAAGCTGCTTCTTTGTGACCCAGCTGCGGCTGCAGCTGTGGGAAGCCTACTGCCAGGTCCGCTACCTCTGCTCTCACCTTCGCGGCAACGACAGTGCCGACTCTGCTGTCTCCACGGATTCCTCCATGGACGAGTCTTCCGAGACCTCCTCCGCCAAAGATGTGCCAGCAGGCAGCTTGCGCACCGCCCTCAGTGAGCTCAAGAGACTGATCCAGAGTATTGTGGATGGCGTGGAACCTACGGTAAGAGGGCAGGCTAAGCAGCACCACAGAGGCCAGCTCATGGCCAGCCAGAATCTGGTATAAGGAGCCAGAGCCATTATCCAGTGGGGTTCAATCCCCAGCACTTCCCCGAGCCTGCCAGGAATGATCTTGGAGCACAGAGCAGGAATGAGCCCTGAACACCATGGGATGTGGCCCTAAAACTTGAAACTTGGAACTGGAACTTTTTAGATAGTATGGACATTTACTCCAAGCTCAGTGTTTCAGAGCACTAAGTACTCTCGGTCAGGGAGGCCAAGGCTTTGTGTAGACACCAGCAGCACAGTATTATTCTCTATTTCATTTTGTACAGGCCACCTTGGCCTTAAATGTACTTTCTTGGAAGTGTTAAAAGTGGAAATTTGTGGGCCGGAGTGATAGCATAGCAGGTAGGGCATCCCATATGGTTCCCCCATGCTAGGAGTAATTTCTGAGCACAGTCAGGAGTAACTCCTGAGTGCTGCTGAGCATACCCCTACCCCCTACCCCAGAAAAAAAAGTGGAAATTTGGATTTAAGTGAAAAGCAACTACTATCTGTAGCTTGTTGGTCCAAATGGTGAGGTTAGCCCTGAGTGGTGAATAAACTAAGAGATATGGAACTTCTGCCAAAAAGGGTTTAAGTGAGCACAGAACTGAGCATAGGTCCAAGGACTGCCGCTGTGAAGGAAAGACACACTTTTCTCCAGCCTCATTGCTGACTCCTGCCAGATCCCAGGTCCCTTGCAGGTTCCAGCATCCGAGCGAGTAGTGGCCTTTGCTGCTCATGTCAGACACCATATTTGGCAGTGAAGTGTGTGCAATGTGGTGGCCAGGCCAGGTGGGGGGGCACCATCAACGAGGTGTGCGACTCACCCCAGTTTCCTTCCTGAGGCTTGAATAGATATGACTATCTGGCTCTGCAGTGAAGCAGGAGAAACCTGTCCTTTGATGCTCTTTCTTACCTGTCTTTTTTTTCTCTCCCGTCTCTGCCCCAACCATAACTCCCGCTGCCCTTTTTACTCATGCCCCCTCCTGCCACCCATCTCTCTGCACCCCCAAATCATCATCATTCCTTCCACTTCCCCGTCTCTGGGGCGACTGGCTTGCTCGCTCACGTTTGCTATTAGAGTTCTCGGAGAATTGATGATGACTCCCTAGAAGAGCAGATAAGGCAAACCAGTGAGGACTCACGAGCCCTCAGGGAGCTCATGGAGGGAGAGCGGGGTAAACTGAGGCAGAGCCTAGAAGAACTTCAGCAACTTCACAGCCAGGTGAGCCCTCCCCATCCTCAGTGTGGTGCGGGAGACCTGTCTGTGTCCCCAGTTCTCCTAAGACCTCCCACACCTGACGGAGAGGTAGCTCCCATCTTCTAGTGGATCCCCAGGAGAAGTTGACTTGTGATTCAGGTGGACCGGGGACCTCCACAGACAGACGCCATCTCTGAGTCTTTGGGTAAGCCCAAGGTGAGAAGAGCGAGTGGACCATCTCTCCCTCCAGAGACGTGCGACCTTCCACGGAGAACAGCAGGTGGCGGACTCAGGTCCAAGGGCCACAGCCCCAGGTCCCTGCCACGCTTCCCCAGCTGTGCTGGGGAGTTCGGACCTTTGCAGGTCCGCTCTGCTTCTGTCTGTGTTGCCCTCTCTGCCGGCCTGTTTCCGGCTCTAGAAGCACATCTGCTACGCTGCTCTACCTGTCCCATTTGATCAGGGTCTCGTTTCTCCAGAGAGCACTAAAGAGAGGGGACTCTGCATTCTCGTCTGAGCTTCTTATGTACTTGAGAGCAGCCCTGCACACACAGGAGCTTCTAGACTCTCCCTGGGACCGATGAGACTCTTCTTTTGGGCTGAGGTCAGATGGAGAGGGCCCTACCCGTGATACCAGACAGGGAGCTTTTGAACCTGCCTCCTGGCACCCCAGAGTGCCTCTTCCAAACCCCCTTTCTTGCACATTCCAACTCGCTCACTTTTAGCCTTCCTGCAGCCCGTGAGATTATTCAGATGTGCCTGCCCAAAGTATGATGTTGGTGTTTTCTCTTGCATGTTACTTACTTTCCAGGATGCATACTTTAATGTGGGAAAAATGGAGCTGGGGTGACCTTAACCCAAGTCAGTATATAAATGAGCCAGGTCAGTCCTTGTGACAACCTCTCTGGGGGTGGGGAGGGGTAATGGCCAGAGTGGTTAACATTCAGCTGAGTCCAGGGTGGTATTTGCCAGTTAGTCCTTAGAAGTCCTTGGTCACTGGGAAGAATTTTGGTGTCCACCATTGATGAGCTAAAAACCATTGTCCTGGCTACTTCATGCAGGTAGCCAGGGGGCTGGACCTAGACCTGGACCCAGTTTCCCAGCCAAAGCCAAGGTTTCCAGTGTTTTTTTTTGTTTGTTTTTTGTTTTTTTGTTTTTTTCCTGCCTCGATCATGCCTTTCTCTGTGGCCTACTCATAAGGCAGAGCTCATCTGGCCTGGCTTCCTCTGCCAGGGGCTTTCTGGGCCTTCAAGGTTGTAGAACCTGCTAGAAACAGGGTGAGGCTGGCCTCACCTGCCCCTGCCTAGTCTGCCTTAGGACTCGGCTAGTCGCATAGGGAGCCGAAGGCAGTGTAACCCCTTCCCAGAGGCTTCTGAGCTGCTTCCTGGAGCTGTGTCTGTCCCCAGAGCAGTTGCTGGGAACCAGCACAAAGCACCAGGTCCTGTGTTTCTTCCCCAGTTGAGGACATTCCAGTCATCAGTTGGCACTGGGAGTGAATCATCCTGTGCCCGTTGGCTCTGTTGTGTGGTCCTGGCGAATGGCTAGGGCTCCAAAGTTTTCGAGTGAGTTTTGGCCTCTGTCTTGGTGCTTTTGCTCAGATTCAGACTGTAGATCACTAAACCAGGAATAGGAAGAGCTGAGTATCCTGAAATGTGATCTCTGTCCCCTTCCCTTGTGGCTGGATCCTCCCTTGGAGAAGTGCCAGAGTCTTCGAAATATTTAATAAATGGGCATGGCCAGGCTTGGGCATCCTGACTCAGGTCCGATCCTATCAGCTACACGAAGGTTTTCCACCCTCCCATTTCTTCAACCAATATTTGTTGAAAGCTCCACTGGGCAGGGTTTCTGGTTACAGACACCAACAGCTTGCTCTGTTCAAATTAAACTGCAAGATTGCATACTGGAATTGAGTGTCTGATGGTTTCCAGGATCAACAGGAAGGCCGGAGGGAGGACTGTGCTGTGAGACAGGAAGGAGCCAGGAGTGCGTGTCTGCTCTCCTGCAAACCATGCCCCAGCTCTGGTTTTACTGGACCCACAGAAGCTGTGGTTCCAGGCTGGGCAGTTGGCAAGGACGGGTTAAATGCCTAAGAGAGGAAACCCCTCTAGACCCTTTAGTGAGACCCTCAGGGCAAGTCTCAGACATCAAGGAATTCATTGAAATAGGAAGGCATTTGGGGTGATAAGAGCCTAAAAAGGGGGCAGCTGTCCACAAACACATGGGACGAGTGGGGCTGGGCGCTGTGGAGAGCTGGGAGTAATGCCTGCCCATGCCAAGCTCAGGTGGTTTTGGTGCCATCCTTCTGAGACTGGGTGGTTGAGCTTCCTTTGAGGTGCCTGCATTCCACGTGCATTGCCAAGTACTCGCTTAGAGGTGCCAACCATGTCCCAGGCTATAGGATGAGCCCAGCACCCTAGGGGTATCATGTCAGTGGTTCATGCTGAGTGAAAGATGAAAACTTGAAACAAAACTTCAGTCCCAACCGCAAACAGATAAGCCTCAGAGCCCTGGTGTACCTGTGTGTGTAGATCTATCTGGTCTTCATCAGTCCTGGGCACATGTTAACAAGAATGAGGTGGTGTGGGGGACCTGGAACATGATATAGCAAGGATATATGCTTGCCTTGTGTGTGGCCTGTAAAATCACCCCATGTACCATATTTAACCCAGGCAAACAGGTCTGAGGAAAGGTAGCTGTGAAGAATGGATAAACCAAGCTGGTTGGGAGAGAATCATGGAGTCAGTGGCTTCTCGCCTCATGGCCTCTGTGCACCATGCCAGACTGATCCTCTTTATTTCACCAGTACAAATCTAACCAAAGGGGAGGGTCTAGTGAGATCCAGGTGGACTTTTACACCCACCCACCCCTCCAGCTAGCCCCCTGACACCAGGACACCTTTCTCTGGAGAGGAAGGAGCTTTCTGGGGTGTCAAGACACCGGTGCTGCCTGCTCCTCTCTCCCAGGATGAGCTCAGGTCTGAGTGCTGTGGATCCCTTCCAGGTGACATTGCTGAGTGTGGAGATGACTGCGCTGAAGGAGGAGAGAGACCGGCTCCGGGTGACAGCTGATGACAGGGAGCCCAAGGAGCAACTGCAGAAAGCCATCAAGGACCGAGATGAAGCCATCGCGAAGTAAGTACCCATGGCTGCTTGGTTCTCCTTATCACAGCTATCTTGTGTTGGCTTACTTGACTCAGGATTAAAACTGGGCTTTGCTACTACCACATCAGCACCCCAATTTCTGACGTTTTTACTTTAAGGAAGAGGGTTTGGGGCACATCCAGTAGGGTTTAGTCTTACTCCTGGTGAGACTTGGGGGACCATATGGATAGGGAATTCAGGGCTTAAACCCAGATCAGCAATGTGAAAGGCAAGAGTCTTACCCACTGTCCTGTTTCTCTGGCCCCACTAGTATATGTCATTGTAAAGTGATATGGCATGCTTGATTTCTTTTTGTTTAAACTTTATTGATTGGTTTGTTGGTTTTGGGGCCATACCTGGCGGCGCTCAGGGGTTACTCCTGGTTCTGCACTCAGAAATTGCCCCTGGTAGGCTGGGGGCCCATATGGGATGCTGAGGATTGAACTCGACCACTTGCAAGGCAAATACCCTACTGCTGTGCTATCTCTCCGGCCCTGATTTCTGATTTTATGGCTTCCTCTTTCCCCCTCCCCCACACACACCTGTATTCCTGTATTCTCCTTTCCATTCACCTTTGTCATTTTTATCATCAACATTTCTCTGTTTTACCTTTGGTTCTCTAACTGCCTACCAGTGTTTGTCCATTTTAGGAATGGTCCCTATTGAGGTTTTTGTTTTGTTTTGGTTTTTTTTTTTGGTTTTTGGGCCACACCCGGTGACGCTCAGGGGTTACTCCTGGCTATTCGCTCAGAAGTTGCTCCTGGCAGGCACGGGGGACCATATGGGGAACTGGGGGATCGAACCGCAGTCCGTTCTAGGTTAGCACAGGCAAGGCAGGCACCTTACCTTCAGCGCCACTGCCCCCCCCTCCCACTATTAAGTTTATATACCTTTGTCCCATGAAGTCCTGCTTCATTTGGCAAATATCTGAATGGAAATATGATATTCAGGGGGTGGGCAGAGGGTCACATTTTTATGAAGAACAAGGAGAGTAAATTGTGCATTAGGGAATTGAGTGGTAAACTTGGGTGTGAACTATAAAGGCCCCCTGAGAAGAAAGGGAAGAATGAAGTTAGAAATGAAAACTGAGGGACCGGGCGGTGGTGCTGGAGGTAAGGTGCCTGCCTTGCCTGTGCTAGCCTAGGACGGACTTCAGTTTGATCACCCGGTTTCCCATATAGTC
>PVKC010042130.1:0-12017 GCA_004027635.1 Crocidura indochinensis
CTGGACTGTAGATAAGGACTGGCCTTGAAAAAGTATAACAGTAATAGACTTATTGAACTGCTTATATCTCTCCATGCATGCTCTACAGCTTTTTTTGTTTTGTTTTTTTGTTTTTGGACCACACCCGGTGACGCTCAGGGGTTACTCCTGGCTATGCGCTCAGAAGTCGCTCCTGGCTTGGGGACCATATGGGAAACCGGAGGATCGAACCGCAGTCTGTCCTAGGCTACCGCAGGCAAGGCAGGCACCTTACCTCCAGCGCCACTGCCCAGCTCCATGCTCTACAGCTTTTAAGTCATCAAGATGGTTGTTGTGTTTCTCTGTATGTCTTTTCTGCCTATCAGCTTTATTCAGTTCTTCATGGAGACCATTCATCAGAAATAGAAGAAGTTCATGTGAATCTTATTGGCTGTGCCCTACAACCTTGTCATTGATCTTCTTAATGGTTATCTTAGTCTTTTTGCTGATATGCCTGTGATGCCCTTCCTGCCCACAGAGTTTTCATAATATTGCCAAATTCTTCTGTCACTTTTCCTTTATGTACCAACAGTTAAGATTATCCTTGTAGGAGCCGGGTGGTGGCGCTGGAGGTGAGATGCCTGCGCTAACCTAGGATGGACCGCGGTTCGATCCCCCGGTTCCCCACATGGTCCCCCGTGCCTGCCAGGAGCGACTTCTGAGCGAATAGCCAGGAGTAACCCCTGAGCGTCATCGGGTGTGGCCCAAAAACCAAAAAAAAAAAAAAGATTATCCTTGTAATGGTTTCGGTTAAAATAATCCACCAAACATGGACCGTTACACAAGTACTGTAGTACTGAGTTCATGTAACAAGTGTTTCCTAAATTATGAAGTCCAGTGAGAGCTGAACCTGCTTCCTCTAAAATAGGACTGGAATTCTGAATCTGGTCACTCCTAATCTCTGTAATCTGGCTTAATATGATATGTTGGCTTGTTGTCCTAATTACCTGTTGGGGTTGCAACTGGTTTCCTTTTCTCTTTTGTCACCCCTCATCTTCCTGTGTAACCTTACCTTATGGTAAGACCTGCCCATTTCTGGGAGGGGTCTTTGGTAGGTAACAAAAGGATTGTCTGATGGGGTATAAGGGGGATTGAGAGACAGATTCAGGGAGAACCAGGATGGAGGGTGAAGAGACATGCTTGAATACAGGACTAATTATGGAACTGGCTTAAAAGGTTTTAAAGCTTAGTAGCCACACGTGGTGTCTAGGGCCTTGATAAAGTTGATGTCCCCTGAAAACTGACTGTGAATCATTTCCTCACTGCCACCCCAAGACTGCCGGCTGGAAGGAAGGGGTTGGACGCATGCGGCCTGGACCAGCAAAGAAAGGCCTCACCCTTCATCCATCCCATCACCATCCATCACCATCAAGGACTCAATAATTAAAATGTTTTTCTATACTCATTCTCTTGGGAAGTCCATGTTGGATTTGGGGAGGAGTGGGTATGCTTCATATTGGAGAGATCCCTTTCTGTTCAGGAAGAATCTGTAGCTTAGTTTCATTATTTGTGAGAATTCTGATTCTGATAAGGCATAGTAGGACCCAGAGTTTCTTTGTGGGACTGCCATCTATAGAAATATAAGCATATCCTTTCCTTGTAACTTTTTTGAGCCTGTGTATCTTCTTAAAAGTGTCTTTCTGCAGCTGTGTGGGTCTCTCTTTGGGGTGATTCAAGAAGTTTAGGGGCCTGAGAGATAGCATGGAGGTAGTGTGCTTGCCTTGCATACAGAAGGATGATGGTTCAAATCCCGG
Source organism: Crocidura indochinensis (assembly GCA_004027635.1). NCBI lineage: Eukaryota > Metazoa > Chordata > Mammalia > Eulipotyphla > Soricidae > Crocidura > Crocidura indochinensis. Next base: position 1,773 of record PVKC010042130.1, read on the forward strand.
CATCCCATATGATCCCCCAAGCCTGCCAGGAGTGATTTCTGAGCATAGAGCCAGGAGTAACCCCTTAGCGCTGCCGGGTGTGACCCAAATATTAAAAAAAAATTTTAGTAAAAATAGTGTTAAGGATAGAAAGTCAATTGATGGCATGCCCACTTTCCTGTATTTTAATAATTGAACTTTGAGGGTTCTGTGAGCATGTTTAAACTATACCTTGTTCCCAAGTAATGTAAGGGATACCAGTGATGTTTCATTTGTCATTCTTTGAAGAATTATTTAAAAGTTTTACTAATGTGGCTGGGACATTATCAGTTTTCAAATATATATATATATATATATATATATATATATATATATATATATATATATTTTTTTTGGTTTTTGGGTTACACCTGGCAGTGCTCAGGGATTACTCCTGGCTCCATGCTCAGAAATTGCTCCTGGCAGGCACGGAGGACCATATGGGGCACCGGGATTCGAACCGATGACCTTTTGCATGAAAGGCAAACGCCTTACCTCCATGCTATCTCCCGGGCCCCTTTTATTTCAAATATTTTTTTTTATCAGTTTTGATAGAATGGGGAATACCCATGTCAGAGAAATATTGTAATAAAAATGAATAAACAGCCTTAGCTCTTTCAAAAGTATTAGGGACAATCCACATAAGTGACACATAAGAATAAGGGTAAACTGGGGCCGGAGAGATATCATGGAGGTAAGGCGTTTGTCTTTCATGCAGTAGGTCATCGGTTTGAATCCCGGCATTCCATATGGTTCCCTGTGCCTGCCAGGAACAATTTCTGAGCATGGAACCAGGAATAACCCCTGAGCACTGTCGGGTGTGACCCAAAAACCACAAAAAAAAAAAAAAAAAGAATAAGGGTAAACTATTACATGAAAATATGGCTTGTTTGTAAAAGATTTACGTGCACAACATCCATCTGCCACAAATAATTCATCTGCAGACCTTGGGAGTTGGCTCCAGCTACACATAGGGTACAGTTCAAAGGGACACAACTATTACATGTCCCAACAATTTGTCTGGCTTGCATCCATGCAATGCAATAATGTACATAAAGGCAGTGAGCATTTGTATATGGGGCTTGATGCTCTTCTACAGGTGATGTAAAATGTTCACTAGCAAGCAATCAGCAGCTTCATCTTATTCAGCTATTGGCCCATGGAGGCCAAAATGAGATTTTATGTGGCTGATAAAAATAGGTTCAGAACACTGTCTTAAAAATATTTGGAGTTTCTGGGGTCCCGGAAGATAGCATGGAGGTAAGGCGTTTGCCTTTCATGCAAAAGGTCATTGGTTCGAATCCCGGTGCCCCATATGGTCCCCCGTGCCTGCCAGGAGCAATTTCTGAGCATGGAGCCAGGAGTAACCCCTGAGCACTGCCGGGTGTGACCCCCCCCCAAAAAAAAAAAAACAAACCAAACAAAAAAAATATTTGGAGTTTCTGAAGTAATTCCTGAACTACATGGTTATTAGCATTTAGGGAAGCTGTGACAATCCCAGGGAAAAGGTCAACGGTACATGCTGAATCACTCACCACATTACATGGGCCTGACACATGGGTAAGTCAATGTGGCGACTTCCACTTGTAGGGCAGACTTATAATTTGTAGACAGTGTCGTTGTCTGCGAGGGGCCTGTGATACCACCTTTCCCTGATGAAGAGCAATCTATATAATATACTGGAGCATCAGGGGTGGGAGAAGAATGGTTTATAGAGGAAATTACAAAAGGCATCTTTCTGGGGGCCGGGCGGTGGTGCTGGAGATAAGGTGCCTGCGCTAACCTAGGACAGACCGCGGTTCGATCCCCCGGTTCCCCATATGGTCCCCCGTGCCTGCCAGGAGCGACTTCTGAGCAAATAGGCAGGAGTAACCCCTGAGCTCACCGGGCGTGGCCCAAAAACCAAAAAAAACCCAAAAAAACAAAAGGCATCTTTCTGAGAAAATCCCAGACTCCCAGGTAAAAAAGTCTACTGCTTTCTATGCAAGGGGGCTCTATTGTTAGAGAAGGAATTGAAAATGCAGTGTTTGCAGTCCTCTCGAGTATGTTACAAAATCTTTTAAGTTTATCACAACAAACAGCCAGTCTTTAGGAATAGCTGCTGGATTAGGGAGGCTAGATTGTAATATGCCCATGGGGACCAGTGTGGAATAAAATTCCTTAAATCAATTAACTACTGCCAAAGCCTGACTTCTTTTGTATAACAAAAACAGGAGGTAAAGAGATATGCATGACACCCCTTCAGTAACAATACTGCAAGCCACGGTGTCTAAAAGGAATAAGAGAAAGAGAATAAGGAGAAAGAATGAGAGAGAAGCGAAAAAATCTGCCTCAGAGAACACTACATTAACCTGACTTCGATGAAGGAAATGCACAGAAGCAAGAATCTCTAACTACAGAAGCCTGACACCAACAACAGCTAACGTGCAAAAATAAATTTCACCGGGACCAAAGAGAATGACTTGGGTTGAACAACCTAGTATGCCTGGAGCCCAGAGTCGGTCTTATGCCAGAAAACTTCAAGGGTAAGGTCTCCTTGTATTTAGGCTAAAGCTTTTTTTTTTCTTTCTTTCTTCATTTTCCCCATATTTTGTTGAGTTTATACAAACAACAATTGCACTCTCACTTCACACTGTTATTACTATATTTTTTTGTTTTGAGTTTGTTTGATTTTGTTTGTTGGTTTGGTTTGGTTTTGGTTTTTGGGTCACACCTGGTGGCACTCACGGGTTACTCCTGGTTCTGTGCTCAGAAATCGCTCCGGACAAGCATAGGGGACCATATGAGAAGCTGGGATTTGAATCACCATCCCTCCTGGATCGGCTGCTTGCAAGGCAAACGCCCTACCGCTGTGCGATCTCTCCGGCCCCACTTACTGTTTTTTCTTGTTGTTGTTGTTGTTTTGTTTTGACTTTTGTTTTTGGGTCATACCCCCAAGCACTCAGAGGTTACTCCTGGCTCTACACTAAGAAGTCGCTCCTGGCAGGCTCAGGATTCAAACCACTGTCCTTCTGCATGCAAGGCAAATGCCTTACCTCCATGCTATCTCTCCAGTCCCTACTGTATTTTTTTTAATTCATCCTTTAAGGAAAACAAAGAGCTTACTAAACTTTTTACTAGTGTTTTAATGAGGTCATTGGTGATTTAATAATTTTCAAAAATATACTTGCTACTGAACTTTTTTTCTTTCTTCTTTTCCATCTCTTTAGTTTTTCTCTCAATTTTCTATTTTTTAAATCATGTTGTTTTTGATCTTTCTAAATAAAACAAATGTATAATGATCAGTTATGTCAACTATGTGATGCATTTTCTTTAAATAAATTAAAAATAAGTAAATAAATCTGCCTCAGGGGTGGGGACAGGGGAGTGGAGCAGAGGGCAGGATAGAAACTGGGTTCATTGGTGGCAGGAAATGTGTACTGATAAAAAGATGGGTGTTGGACATTGTGTGACTGAAACTCAATCAGGAACATTGTAATTTTATTTCTCATTGTGATTCAATTAAAAATTTTAATTAAAAAATCACCTTTTTGGGGCCCGGGAGATAGCATGGAGGTAAGGCGTTTGCCTTTCATGCAAAAGGTCATCGGTTCGAATCCCGGTGCCCCAGATGGTCCCCCGTGCCTGCCAGGAGCAATTTCTGAGCATGGAGCCAGGAGTAACCCCTGAGCACTGCCCGGTGTGACCCAAAAACCAAAAAAAAAAAAAATCACCTTTTTGTTTTGTTTTGTTTTCTGGGCCACACACAGTGACACTCGGGTTACTCCTGGCTATGCACTCAGAAATCTCTCCTGGCTTGGGAGACCATATGGGACGTTAGGGGATCAAACTATGGTCTCTCCTAGGTTAGCCTTTTGCAAGGCAAGTCCTACCGCTTGAGCCACTGCTCTAGCCCCAGAATCACCTTTAAAAAAAAAAAACAAAAAAAACAATGCTCAGGCAAGAGTGACTCTACAGATAGTAGGGTGCTTGATTTGTACATGGCTGACCCAGGTTTGTTCTCCAGTGCTCCATATGGTCCCGAGCCTACCAAGAGAGATCCCTGAGTACTGAACCATGCATATACCTTGAGCACTTTTGGTTATTGCCCCCAAACAAACCAAACACAAGGACCTGGTTTGAGATGTGGTTTAATGGTAAAGTTTATATTTCTTATGAGGTACTCTGGGTTATAAACCATAACCACAAAGTAAAATACAAACAACTAAGAATTGCAGTGCCCTGTCCTACTTTTGATTCTTTTTTCTTTTTTGGGGGGGATGAGGGAGGAGAGTATGAGGAGGTGACATCTAATGGTGCTTGTGAGAACTTAATGTCCTAGAAATCAAATTCTTTAAGCCCTTTAGCCAGGTACTCCTTAATTCTCCATGTATTAATTGCTTTTTTTTTTTTTTTTTGGTGCCACACTGACAATGTTCAGGGCTTACTCCTGACTCTATACTCAGCAATTACTTCTGGCAGAGCTCAGGGGACTATATGTGGTGTAGGGGCTGTTCCCAGGATCAGCTTCATGCAAGGCAAGCACCTTTTCCACTGTACTATCTCTCTAGTCCCCATTACTAATTTTTGATCTTTCCAAAACCTAAAACCTAACTACAGTTTTGTCTTTGTATTTCTAGTAGATTGGTTTCATGACAATACCTTTCACTTCTCCACCCCAGAACTAAATTCATGAATGTTCAAATCCAAAATAGTCAACTTCTCTTATCCCTGTCTCATCCATGTGTCTTTGGTTGAATACATGAACTCAGAATCTAGAGAGAAGATAAATTTGTGTAGTCACTGGAACTGAGTGGATTCATTTGAAATCACAGTTCAAACCTGTGAGTTTTTAAGGTTCACCGATGTATATACAAATATATGCATAAACATGCATAATCCATATAGAGATACATTGTTCCATTACTAAACAACTTAGTATGGGAACTGCAAGAAATTTAAAGATCATCTTCTAGATCCAAACTCTACAATTTTTCTTCCTCAGTTCTAGCAATTATCAATTCTGTGGTCCTAGCATCTTCAAGGCCACGTATCCCCTGAAAAGCATTTTAATCTGTATTACCTATTATATACATTCAAAATTAGATTAAAGTCAAAAAGTAAAGGGGCCAGAGTGGTGGCGCAAGCGGTAGGGCGTCTGCTTTGCACACGCTAACCTAGGATGGATTGAGGTTCGATTCCTCAGTGTCCCATTTGGTTCCCCAAGCCAGGAGCGATTTCTGAGCACATAGCCAGGAGTAACCCCTGAGCATTACCGGATATGGCCCAAAAAACCAAAACAAAAAGGAAAACTACTATCTGAACAACTTGAATTAAGAGCAGTGAAAGCTTTCAAAAAAGACTTCTATACACTCCTTTTTACCCAGTCCCTTCTTTTCCCCTAATCAACTTCATGTAGTTATTATACATCAAATTAAAAGAAAGAAATTGAGCAAAATAAATCTAGCAGAAATCTGAACTTACTCCAGTCTGATTAAATTATTTACTAGTAAATGATTTTAACTGCCTCTAGAGGTACTGTGACTCAGCATTTTAAAGTGCCTGAGACAGGACATGAGTTAAAGATCTTGTGGCCTTCATGACATTAGCTAAATTTGGGGCTAAAATAAATGAGCTACCTCAAAAACAGTAACTGGAATGTTAGTGCTCACACCAAGAGAGGTATAACTCACTATAGTAAGACAGTTAAAGCACACAGCACTAAGAAATAGCTACTTATAAAATTAGCAAACAACAATGCTAACTATACCTAAAGCTCAAAAAATAAAGTAAGAGAAAACAAAAGAAAAATATAAACTGTGGTGACAGCTAAAAAAGAACAGGAACAGAGAGAGGGTTTACTCAGTTTTCCAGTAAAATATTAGAAACTAAGTTATCTAATCAAATGAGGTAATTTTTCACTTTGCAAGAAAAGAAAGTAAAACTGAAACCAAAAATCCTGCTCTTTTTAACTATAGGGGCAAAAAAATATGAAGGCCACAATAAAAAGTTTTACTTCCAAAAACAAAAAGAGGGGGGTGATGAGACAGTACAGCAGGTAGGCAGATTGCCTTGCCTGGACTGACCCGGGATCCCTGACAGTCCATTTGGTCCCCTGAGCACCGCCAGGTTATTTCTGAACACAGAGCCAGGAGTAACCCATGAGCACCACTGGGTGTGGCTTAAAAAAACAAAAAGAAAAAAATATTTCACTATAAATGTTCAAGTGTAGTGGGAAGTGATGGAGGAACAAAGAACATTGACAACTGACAAGCAAGGAGACCTTGAGAATTTAATTTTTGGGGGGTTGGTTGGTTGGTTTTATTTTTTGTTTTGGGACCATACTCCACGGTGCTCAGGAGTTACTCTTGGTTCTGTGCTCAGAAATCACTCCTGGCAGGCTTGGGGAACCATAAGGGGTGCTGGGGATAGAACCTGGATCCGTCCTGGGTCAACTGCATGCAAGGCAAACATCCTACTGCTATGCTATCACTCCAGTACCAACTTTGAGAAATCTATCATGAAAATTGTGTGAAATAGGTATTGGAGAGTTGGGGATACTATTAAGAAGCTAAGAATTTAAATAAATAAAGACAATGAATGCAGAGAAAATCTATTACAAGCAAATGAGCAAAAAAAAAAAAAAAACAAAAACAAAGAAGACTAATACATGGCAAGCTCTAGTACTAAATTATATTTCTTCACTTTTTCTTCTCATCTTGATTTTTGGGGTGACTACACCCAGGTTAGGTGTCAGGACTTCAGGATGTAAAGCATGTGCTCTAGCCTGTTGAGCTATCTCCCCACCCTTTTAATAGCTAAAAAAAATTATGTACATGCTATTAAATCCCATTCTGTGAAAGAAGAAACAATCTCAGAAAATTTAGTAAATTAAAATCACATTGTAAATGTGAAGCTGTCTATCCACACAATCTAACTTCTGTGTGTTAAAATTTTATTTTTAGGGGCTGGGCGGTGGCGCTAGAGGTAAGGTGCCTGCCTTGCCTGTGCTAGGCTAGGACAGACCATGGTTTGATCCCCCGGGGTCCCATATGGTCCCCCAAGCCTGGAGCAACTTCTGAGCGCATAGCCAGGAGTAATCCCTGAGTGTCACCAGGTGTGGCCCAAAAACCAAAAAAAAAAAAAACCCCGAAAAAAAATTTATTTTTAAATTCTTTTACTTCATTTAAACATGATAGTTTACAAAGTTGTTTATATGGTGTTTCTGGCATTCCATGACTGCTTTCACCACCAGTGTAACATTTTCACCACCATTGTCCCCAGTTTCCCATCCCTTCAGGCATGAAATAATTTACTTTATATTGCTTGTTACAACTAAATGATAATTAAATTATTAAAAAAAACACCTCGGGGCTAGAAAGATAGCATAGAGGTGGGGCATTTGCCTTGCATGCAGAAGGATGGTGGTTTGAACCCCAGCATCCCATATGGTCCCCTGAGCCTGCCAGGAGAGATTTCTGAGCATAGAGCCAGGATTAAAGCCTGAGTGCTGCCGAGTGTGACCCTAAAACCAAAAATAAAACAAAATAAAATAAAAAACCCTTCAGTAAAAGGAAATTTGTGGAAATTGTTATCTCTTACAATAGGTCATGACCAGGTTTACTCAATTGTTTTGTTTTTAATAATTTTTTTTTTTTTTTGGTTTTTGGGTCACACCCGGCAGTGCTCAGGGGTTACTCCTGGCTCCATGCTCAGAAATTGCTCCTGGCAGGCACGGGGGACCATATGGGGCACCGGGATTCGAACCGATAACCTTTTGCATGAAAGGCAAACGCCTTACCTCCATGCTATCTCCCGGGCCCCCCTGTTTTTAATAATTTTTGGGGGGATTTGGGTCACACCCAGCAGCGCTCTATGCTTAGAAATCACTCCTGGCAGGCTCAGGGGACCATTTGGGATGCCCGGATTAGAACCACCTACCTTCTGCATGAAAGGCAAATACCTTACCTCCATGCTATCTCTCCAGCATCGGTTTTTAATGATTTTAAAGTTGTTATTAGATAGATGGGGGAGGCACATCTAGTCATGCTCAAGGGTTACTCCTGGCTCTACACTCAGGAATTTACTCCAGGCAGGGTTGGGGGGACCATATGGGATACTGGGGATCCAACACAAGTTGACTGTTCTGTACAACATAGGTTACTTGCTACTGCCCAACTGTTAGGCCCCTGTTATTAGTTGTCAGTCTAAATCCACCTTAACTTTATACTGCTGCTTGTGAACATCTCAAAATGTAAAAGCATAGAAATGCAAATGATTGATGTCTCTAAGGAGTTCAAATCAGACCTGGAGGCAGAAAACAGTTAATTTCCCCTAAGGAAACAAAAATTAATGCACGGGCACATCAGAGCTGTTCAGAAAGGGCACAAATCAGAAGTTGCAGGGCCCGGGAGATAGCATGGAGGTAAGGCGTTTGCCTTTCATGCTAAAGGTCATCGGTTCGAATCCCGGTGCCCCATATGGTTCCCCCCCCCCTCCCCCGTGCCTGCCAGGAGCAATTTCTGAGCATGGAGCCAGGAGTAACCCCTGAGCACTGCCGGGTGTGACCCAAAAACAAACAAACAAACAAACAAAATCAGAAGTTGCAGGCACTCAAACTGAAAGGTGTTTTCTGCTATGGAGTCAAGGAAGACTTCAATAAAGAAACAGCATTTTGAGTTGGATTTGAGGAAGAGTTAGGGGAAAGAAATACAACTTAAAATCGATTAAACCCGGGGGGTGGGGGGGGCCGGAGAGATAGCATGGAGGTAAGGTATTTGCCTTTCATGCAGAAGGTCGGTGGTTCAAATCCCGGCATACCATATAGTCCCCTGTGCCTGCCAGGGGCGAATTCTGAGCGCAGAGCCAGGAATAATCCCTGAGCAATGCGGGTGTGACCCAAAAATAAAAACAAACAAACAAACAAAAAATCGATTAAACCCTATGGGGCCGGAGAGGTGTTTGCCTAGCAAGTGCTAGCCAAGGAAGGACCACGATTTGATCACCTGGCGTCTTATATGGTTCCCCAAGACAGGGGCAATTTCTGAGCGCTTAGCCAGGAGTAACCCCTGAGCATCAAACTGGTGTGGCCCAAAAAACCAAAAGAAAGAAAGAGAAAAAATTGATTAAACCCTTATATTCAAGTTAAGGTTCATGGCCGGAGTGATAGTTAAATGGTCAGGGTACTTGCCTTGCACATGACTGAACAGAGTTTGAGCCCTGTACTCCCCCCTCCCCCATGGTTCCCTAAGCCCCAATTGGAGTGATCCCTGAATGCAGTCAGGAGTTATCCCTGAGCACAGTCAGGTTGAACCCCAACCATCATCCCCCAAAGAAACAAAAACAACTAACAAACTCCTTGGCAAGGCTCTTCAAAGCCTTCCAGTAATACCAAGGAAAGGAAACTATTCTAAGAGGTTTCTACTGGAGTCTTTACTACTCACTTAGGTTCAATAGATCAGAATGTGTTATTTTCCCATCTCCATAAATTAATGAATTAAAGGTAAGTAAGTACTATAAACACTTCCTTCCCAAGTCCAGGCATCTAGGCACATTAGGGTAGATGCAAACATTTTCTTATGTGTCAATTTCCAAATAACTGGGCCCAGCCAAGCTGCCTTTTATCACCTAGAACTTTAGTGCTAATTTTGTAAATTAAGAAAGTCCAAACACCTTGATCCAGGTCCCAAGTGTGGCCCTGGATCAAGGGTTAGATGCCACAAGCAAACCATGAAACAGTTTGTGGAACTGTTGTGGAGTGGCTTGTTTTTTCTTTTCTTTATTTTTATTTTATTTTTAATTATGAGAACAAAGATGCAAAGAAAGAGGACAAGGTAAAGTTACAGTGGAAGGACAATCACCCATAAACAGAATTCACATAAGTCCCCTTGCTGATATCTTAACATTGAATTTTCAGCCAAAGAATATTAAGAAAAATAAATCAGAACCCATGTATAATTACTTTGTCCCTCAAGTCCCTGGATTGTGATACATATTTCCTAGCAGCATATCAAGCATTCTAAAGCCATGAAGCTTTATGTATTTCCTTAAATATTGAAGGCATAGTACTTCTTTACATTTCCATGTATGTCCATATTAGTTTAAGTTAGCCTCAAAAGTGGGTGTTTCTTTTTAAGGATAAGAGTCAAAGGAGCACAGTAAAAATGGCGTTAGAGTGGCAATACTTGTTTGCATCGGCCCACCAAAATATGGGGGGCATGGAAAGGAAAATCCTCGGCCTAAATACAA
>PVKC010042131.1:0-12018 GCA_004027635.1 Crocidura indochinensis
GCAAGTGGGGAGGGGGAGAAAAACTGGGGACATTGTTGGAGGAAAATGTGTACTGGTGAATGGTAGTCTACCTACTATAATTGAAACTCAGTCATGAACAATTTTGTATCCATGGTGTATCAAAGAGAGGAATCAAAGCAAATTTATATGAATCTAAGTAATCTTTCATTTGCATGAACAGGAGTTCTTTGTAGTTTTCAGCATAATTTTGTGCATACTATCTTCATAGGTCCTTATTAAAATCTCCTGAGAGCCTATTTCTGATTAACTTTTCTCTATAATATCCACGTCCATCTTTAATTCCTTGCCTTGAAGTCCAAGTCCATTCTACAAAATCTGTCCTAAATTTTATACAAAATGTAAACATTTTACAAAATCTCTCCTATTTTCTCCATAATCCATGAACTTTCCATGGTTCTATAAACATGTAATTTGATAAAGAAAGGCTCTTTAGAGCAGGGAAATATATGGGTGCATGGTACATTTAAACTCTCTTTTTCCCCAGGATCCAATAAGTTAATTATTTAGAGAGAAATTGAGCACTTATAAAATATTTGTAGGCAAGACAACTCATTATTTTAACTTCTGTATTATTTGTATTTTTTGTATCTTCTAATAATAAATTCTGCTTAATAGTAGAAGCAAACTTACCCTACGCCTGGCAGTTTCTATAGAAATAGGCAAACCTTGGCAGTAAACTGTAGCCTACCTTAAATCTTAATACAAAATGACTATATTGGCTGGCTAGATAGATGCTCAATGGTATGGAGTGTATGTTTTGCATGCTAGGTTTAATCCCTAGCACCATGTTTTCTTGAAAGCTTTGAGTACTTACTCCAAGTACTAAGCAAGGGGTAGTGTGTGAGCACCACAACTGAGTTATCCCAAAGACTAAAACCAATAAATATAGAAAAACTCAATGAAGATTATTTAGAGATCAGCAAATACTTCAAAATGTACAAGTTATATGTGCATTCTTTTCTAATGTATTACATGGCTGTAGCTGTTTTCTTAAAATTATACATGCAGATGGAGGTGAAGAAAAACTGGTTCTGTTAGTATTGATAATTTGCATATCACTAACAGCTATAATTTGACACATTTGAGACTCAATTACTTTTACTTTTAGCTGTTAAGCATTTCTAATTATAGAACAAGAGAACCAAATGGTTACCAGAATGTCTACTGATAAATATTAAAAAATAGTTTAATGATTTACAGTGGCTACAAAAGTATCAGAAATGTTCTAACATTATCTTCTTTCCAAGACTTTTACAATTGGAGTACTGGTTTATTGTGCCTTATAATGGTGCATCACTTGATGAAGGGAACTTAGGGGCAGGCTTTTTCCATACCTGGCTGTAGTCAGAGCTTATTTCTGGCTATGTGTTCATTTCTGGTGAGGGTGAGAAAAAACATATATGGTGCCAATAATCAAACCTGGGCTGTTATGCATGGATGGCAATTGCTTTACATACTATACCATTTGTTTGGCAGAGGAATTAGAGGGTTTTATATAAACTGGATTGAAATGGTGAATGTAAACATAATAGAAATCTCCTGGAAGTAGGTTTTCCTTTTCAAGGGGACTATTAAATAAACAATAAGCTTACTTTAAGGTGAGGGTTAATATTCCACAGTGGTCTGTGGTTCAGAAATAAATCCCACATTTTGGTGAATAAAAGTTTTTATTGAAAGAAATTTACTTAGAATAAGAGGAGAGATAGAAAGAAATATATGCTTAAGAGAGAACATAGGATCACTTGCCACCCTGAAACCCAACTATGAACAATTTTGTAATCACAGTGTTTAATTAAAGAAATTATTATTAATAAAAGAATGTGTCAACTGGTTCCACTATTTGGAAGATGGGGACAGTAGACAAACTGTTGGCTAGACTCACAATGCAAAAGCCAGAAAGTTCTTAAATAAATCATATCAGAAACAAAAGGGAAAAATTAGAAGAGAATCTCCCCAAATCCAAGACATTATAAGAGCTTGCTATGAACAATTATTGTCTGTTAAGCTGGAGAACTAAGAAAAGTTGTACAAATCCCTAGAATCATGGAATATACCAAAACTGATTGAAGGTTAAGCAGAAAGCCTGAGCAGGCAAATCACAAGCAAGCAAATTGAAATAGTAATTAAAAATAACCCTAAGGAAGAAACAAGAAGGTTATTGGAGAAATCAATGGCAGGAAATGAACACTTATGAAGGAATAGGTGTTGCCACACTATGACTGAAACTCAGCTTTGAACAATATTTTTAACTTTCTATCTCACAGTGAATCAATAAAAATGCTACCATCTCTTCAGTTATAAAAGTCCTAGTCCCAATAGGTTTGAGGCAGTTTTCTCAATCGTCAGAGACTTAGTGCCATTTATATTTAAGTTTTCCAAAAATATTGAAAGAAACAGTAACCCTCCGTATACCTTCTACAAAGCTAACATTACACTGATATCCAAAGATGACAGAGATCCTACAAAAAAGAGAAAGTTTATGGGAGGGATAAAAAGAGAAAGTTTTAAACCAATCTCCTTGATTGGCATTGACAGAAAATTCTTCAACACAATTGTGACAGAATCCAACAGAACATCAGTAAAATCATATGCCATAATCAAGTAGGAATAATTCTAATGATACAACGATGGTTCATTCAATGTAATATACTCCATCAGTAATAGCAAAGCTAAAAGTGAAATGATCATATCATATGCAGTGAAATAGTGCGACCATATGCCACACCACTCTTGATGAAAAGCCCTCAATAAAATAGAAATGGAAGAAAATTTCCTCAAGATGGTAACCGCTCTCTATAACAGTCCATTGCCAATATTGTTCTAAATATAATAATAATATATTATTATAAAATAATAATAATAATAATCCTGCTGAGATCAAACAAGTCAAGAATGTCCACTATCTTCACTCTTATTTAACAGTAATGCCCTAGCTACAGCAATAAGGTAAGAAAATCAAATGGTTCCATATTGGAAAAGAGTGTAAAATTATATCCAAAATCAGCCTTCCAAATATATGGTTAGCTCTTTTTTACTATTATTTTTGGGTCACACCCAGTAGCAGTCATTGGTTATTCCTGGCTGTAAGCTCATGAAACATTCCTCATAAGCACAGGGTACCATATGAAATGTTGGGAATCAAACCCAGATCAGCCACATGCAAGGCAAATAAATGCCCTACCCACTTTACTATTGCTGGTGCCCCTGGTCAACTATTTTTGAAAAAGGAGCTGGATCATGAAATGAGGAAAGGCAGCCTCTTTAACAACTGTTATTTATAGAATCCAATAAATATGTTTAAATCTGGACATGTATATAAATATGATATATATGCATATATATCACCTACCACAAAAGGCAAATCAAAGTGAAAGTCTTCTAAGTCAGACCTGAATATATCAAGTACACTGAGGAAAATACATAGGCAAAATATGCCAATAACCATATATTAAATGAGTCATGAAGGATTCAATACCATGGACAAAGGCTACAGAATCAAAATTAAAATGATGGGACTACATCATACTGAAAAGTTTTTGTATGACAAAGGGGAAAAAACTTTTGTATGACTAAACTAAAAGTCAGTGAACTGAGTGGGAAGAAATATTTGTTCTCAATTAATCAGATAGTGGACTGATATTCCAGATATACAAATTATTTACAAATATCAGAAAAAAAAACTTAAATCACCCTCAAATTATGGGGAGAGTAAACCAACAGACACTCCTCAGTGGAAGACAAAGATAGGCCAACACATACATGAAAAAAATACTCATCATCACTTATCACTAAGGAAACCAAGTCAACAGTGAGATATCATCTTATACAAAAAAGAATGGCGCATATCAAAAATTCTGTGTTGATGAGGATGTGTGTAAGACAAACTCTCATTCATGCTCATAGAATGTTGTCTGGTCCACTTCTATGGAAAACCATATGAATGATTCACAATAAACTCAGAATTGAGCTGCTATGTCACCCAGTAATTCCACTATTGATAATCTATCCTCAAGACAGAAAAATGTCATTCAAAAGCAGGTGTGACCATAAACCAAAATAAAAGAAACAATAATTTATCCCTTATACAGAATAAATATATTTTAAAGACTATTTTATAAGTTAAAAAATTATAAATTAGTTTTTTTTATGGTTTTTGAGTCACACCCGGCAGTGCTCAGGGGTTACTCCTGGCTCCACGCTCAGAAATTGCTCCTGACAGGCACGGGGGACCATATGGGGCACCGGGATTCGAACCGATGACCTTTTGCATGAAAGGCAAACGCCTTACCTCCATGCTATCTCCCAGGCCCCAATAAATTAGTTTTTAACAAAATCAGCATAAATACATAGCTATTCTGAAATCATAGTTGACAAAGAATGTTACTACTTGTTAATTAATGATAAGTAACTTGTGTATACCATAATCTTTATAATTGTGCTACTCAAATCTACTGTATGTGTTTGTATATATATATATATATATATATATATATATATATATATATATATAATTAGAAAGAAAATTATTTCGTCAGTGTCCTTGAAATTCTGGCTAGGGACTATGAGGCACTAAACTTCTATTGAAATCACCCCTATGAATTAGAAATCAAAATCTGTTTAAGATTTTAAGATAAATTAAGAATTCTTGTTGAGTTGGTACAATAGTCTGTGACTAAACTGTTGAGCAAAGACAAAGCAAAGACAACATAAAACCCACACTACCATTAACGTGAGGGTCATGTGCCAACTGGAAAAAGAACAAACTGATGACCCATGACACCACTTACAGAAGAAACTAACCCAACTTTCCCAATCTCTTAAGTGCTGCCATTTTATTTTGCAAGGAGCTAAACAGATGAAAAATTACAATTGATTGAATTGGTGACCTCTTACTTACTGCTTTTAAAGAGAGCAAGATTCTTAAATATAAATGTGAACTCTAACCAATTAAAATATATTTTAATACCTATATGGAAACCTGAAGCTCATACATTTTCCTCTATGTGCCTTGATGATAGATTTATGAGCTTCCAGTTGAAAACAGTAATAGTACCTTTTCTATTACACAAGGTTTACTGATATAAAATTCCAAGGAGAAATTGCTGGGCATTAAAAAATAATACACAGCACATCTACCATAAGCTTTACCCATTCTTACCTTTCTTCCTTCACTCAAAATATCTACAGTCTTCTTAAGTATTGCTCTAATTGATAAAACTTTAATGAAAAATCTAGTAAAATTAAAAAGTGTCATCTGCATCTAATTTTGAGCAGTATATTCCACAGTTTTTACTATCCTTTTGAAGATAAATATATTCACCGTATAACAAAAATATTGATATATTAAATGAAAATGCTATAGCAAACTAATGGAATCAATGAAAATATTGTCCAAAGCAAGACCTTATTCAAGATGGTAAAGCTGGTAAAGTAATATATTCCAACTATACAAAACATAAGATATACTTTGGAAATAAGACCTTGGCTCAAGTTCAACTATCACTGAGTTGCTATCTTAAACATTTTAAAAAAGGCAGTAATACCCTTGAGCCTGTTTTCTCACCTGACAAATGAACAATATTCTTAATGACAGATTTTGAAGCTTATACTGTTTCAAAACCATACTTTCCAACACTGTCCTCTTCCATCCACCATTACCTGAGTGTACTCGCCTAACTACCCACTGTAACAGTATCAATTCTGCAGACCAGTTTTCTGAAAACTAAAAATATTTCTAAGTGAATAAATGCTTCAGAAGCTATATATGAGTATAAAATAAAATGAAGAACAATAGGTAATTCCAAAATTACAAAATAGTTTATAAGATGTTATGATTTCAAGAAATTTTAATGGGGACCGGAGCAGTGTCACAAGCCATAAGGCGTCTGCCTTGCCCATGCTAGCCTAGGATGGACCGCGGTTTGATCCCCCAGTTTCCCAGATGGTCTCCCAAGCCAGGAGAGATTTCTTAGTGCATAGCCAGGAGTAACCCCTGAGCATCACCGGGTGTGGCCCAAAACAACAACAACAAAAAAGGTAAAAACTCATAATTTATTGAGATACATAGTCAATTTTGTCTGAGTCTTTTTTACCTTTCTACATTAAAGGTGATATTTAATAAACCACTTGTCCAATTATTTATCCGCTTATCTCTATCCTCAGTTACAAAAATAGTTTGTTCATTGACCTTATGTAATAAATAATTTTAGTTCTCATAATTTCTAAATGTTAGAATTTTATAAATTTCACCAGTAAAATAAATAAAAGTTGGGGCCCGGGAGATAGCATGGAGATAAGGCGTTTGCCTTTCATGCAAAAGGTCATCGGTTCGAATTCCGGTGCCCCATATGGTCCCCTGTGCCTGCCAGGGGCAATTTCTGAGCATGGAGCCAGGAGTAACCCCTGAGCACTGCCGGGTGTGACCCAAAAAATAAATAAATAAATAAATAAATAAATAAATAAATAAATAAATAAATAAATAAAAGGCAGAGAAGCAAAATCACTTGCACAAAACCAGAGAGCTAAGCAATAAGGAAACAAACTTTTTGAAATTCCATTATGTGAGATTTTATAACTTTTTACACAGTGTTCCCTGATTTCTCATTTTGAAAGATATTATTTTTAAGCTACCAGTATCGGCTGGTAAAACAAAGAGAAAAGGCTTTTCTTGACACACATTATCTTAGGGACAGTATGCTGAACAAGAACATAAAGCAAATATTCTTTGTGTTTTAGTTGAATTTCAAAGTATCCCACAGCTTCAAATGATATATTTTTTGAAACAGAGAGATTTATTTAACCAATTACTCCAACACAATGACCAACATGAATATACTGTTTCCAATAAAATTTATTTTCTAAAAAAAAAATAAAACACAACTTCTTGTGTCCTTACTTTCCTATCCCTTAATACCAGTATAATGCCAAAAGCAAACTAAAAAAATGCAATTTTCTAATTCAGTCCAGCTGAAGTAAAACGAAAATAAGACACATAGACCTTTAAACTAAAATGTTTTTGTCCAGATAAGGGAAAGGGTGAGAGACTTAAATGGTAAATTTCTGATACATTTCTGATAAAATTCTGCTCCTGGAGTACATTCTTAGCAGAGAAGCCAAGGTCACTCAAATTATACTGGCATTCACACCCAGCAAAGTGACTAAAGCAGCTAAAATATGTAAAACCAATGGAAATATACAACTGCTGATTTTAAAATCAGAACACTTAATTTTTAAGTCTTTTAGCTCCATTATACAAAGACAGAACACCTGATTTAAATTATGAGCAAAACATTATAATAAGCTTTTGTCATGGGGCCAGAGCAGTGGTGCAGAGGTAGGGTCTTGTGCATGGCTAACCTAGGATAGACCGTGGTTTGATCCCCTGGAAATTCCATATGCCCTCCTCAAGTCAGGAGCTATTTCTGAGCGTTCAGCAAGGAGTAACCCCTGAGTGTCATCGGGTATGCCCAAAAACAAAAACAAAACAACAAAAAAACAAATAATTTTTTTCTAAGAATGATCATTAAAATATTACATAAAAAGATGTTCAATATTATTAGCCATGAGGGGAAATGAAAATTAAAAGCACAGTTAAAAACTACTTGATCCCCACTAAAAATTCTGTAAAGGAAAATATTACTGTTTAAGATGTGAATAAACAAAAAGTCTTATACATTGCTAGGAAGAAAGTAAAATGGTGGGTTTTGTTTTTTTTGGGGGGGGGCTATTACAGTTTCTAAGAAGTTAAACAGAGTCACTATATAAACTAGAACTTACATTACAAGATATATGAAGAGAAAAGAAAATGTCCAGATGAAAGTTCATGCATGAATGTTCATTACAACATGTTTAAATAGTGAAAATGTGGTAACAACTCAAAGTCCATTAATTGATAGATAAACAGACACATGTGTTACACTCATACAATGGTATATGATTCAGCCATAAAAATGACATGCTGAAAACTAGATAAACCTTAAGAAATGCACAGGAGGGGACCATAGTGCTTGTCTTGCACACGACTGACCCAGGACAGACCTAGGTTCTATCCCTGGCATCCTCTATGGTCCCCCCAAGCCTGCCAGGAGTGATTTCTGAGTGCAGAGGGATTCTGAGCACTGCCAGCTGTGGCCCAAATACCAAAAAAGGCATGAGAAATCATAATTAATAACATTGTAAACTAGATAATATTGACACATTTTATTAAATAATGAGAAAAAACTAAATAATCAGATTCAAGTAGTCAATGCATGAAATAAGTAGTATATAACATAGAAGTTGCCTAGGAAAGGAAAGTGTAGGAAAAAATGGGAAGTAACAGGGAAGTGATAATTTCTTATCAGAGTGATAAAAATACTGATTTTGATGGTGCTTACACAACTATGTAAAAATAAAAAAAACAGAATTTCTGCACTTTAAAGGTGAAATTTATATGTAAAAGTTTAATGTAATAGCACAGAAAAAAGCTCAAGTCGTAGAGCATATGCCTTCCATTAGCAGGGCCCCGATTCCCATTCTCACACTGCAATGACTTCTGGACCAATACCAAGAGCAACGCAGGCCCCCACCTTCACCCCTACAACACTGGGCCTAAGTAGTATTGCTTTACCAGGTAAGTTAATCAATGTACTGATCCTGGATCCCTTAGAGATCTGTTACTGGAAGGTTCTGATAAAAAAATGTATTAGTGAATTGGTCCAGAGGAATTGTACTTTGAGTAGGGAATTCGCCTTGCACATCCCAGAATCCCATATTCTCCCCGAGTATTGCCAGAAGTATTTCCTGAGCACAGAGCAAGGTAATCTCTGAAAATGCCCTAGCCTGGCCCCAAACAAAAAAAAAATAGATTAATGATGATACAAAATGAATTAATGTCTCCTTGTTGTTCATTAATTATTTTCTATGGAGAAAGCAAAAGTAAAAAGATATGCAGTCAGGTATTATAAAAGAAAAAAAAAACTCCAAAAGGGTATTTTGCCATCACTACCACCAATTACTATAGGTGCCTAATAAGGGGCCTCTGTACTTGCTCTCAGTAGAGCAGCCCTGCAGGAAATCTCTCATGCTCAAATTATGATCTTTGACACTTACCTACTGAAAAGCATCAGGATATGCTTTTTGTCAGAGTTTTTGTCAGACTTTTTCTATCTTTATTTTTTCTTTGCAAAGAGAATTCTAATAGAAAAGAGAACTAAAAAAATTTTTTTTTGGTTTTTGGGTCACACCCGGATGCACTCGGGTTACTCCTGGCTCTATGCTCAGAAATCGCTCCTGGCAGGCTCGGGGGGCCATGTGGCATGCCGGGTTTCGAACCACCGACCTTCACCATGCAAGGCAAATGCCCTACATCCATGCTATCTCTCGTCCCCCAAAAAGAGAACTACACTTTTAAAGTATTTTAAACTGTAGTTTCTGAATCACCTCATTACTTAATTTACAACAAACTCCACTGGATTCATTTTTCATGATTGTCATCTATATGGTAGCCCACCAACAAGCACAGAAGATGCATCTATCATCAAATATATTAGGGCTTTTTCAATTAAAAGCAAGCTCTATTGTCAACTGCATAATGCAATCAAAGGAAATCATGCATGTCATCACTGTTCATAGACCAAAAGTCAAATAGAAACATAAAATGGGGGGACTGCCATTTGAATTAAAAGTGTGACCTAATCTGGAGACTCATAATATTATTCCTATTCTCCATAAGTATTTTATGATCCAGTGTAATGTTACTGATCTGGATTATGATCATTTCTCTTTAAGAATAAAGAATGCCAGGAGCTATTTCTGAGAAGACAGCTAGGAGTAACCCCTGAGCACTGCCAGGTGTGGCTCAAAAACCAAAAAAAAAAAAAAAAAAAAAAAAGAATAAAGAATGATGGGACCAGAGTGATAGCACCACAGCAGGTAGGGAGTTTGCTTTGCATGTAGCCTACCTGGAACCGAACTGGATTCTATGCCCAGCATATCCTGTATGGACCCCTGAGCCTGTCAGCAGCGATTTCTGAGCACAGACCCAGGAGTAACCACTGAGTGCTGCCAGGTGTACCCCACCAAAATAAAGCCCAAAAGAATAAATAAAATAAAGATTGAGTTTTGCTATACATTCTAACACTCCTAGCCACTTCTGATTACTAACTGGAAACATATTTCTTTTATAAAGCATGTGAAAAATAAATAGGTATTTAAGATATTTAAACATATTTCAATAATTCAATGGCTTAAAAGGGGGTTATTGAGAACAATTTAAGCCCCAGAATATAGTGAGAGGAAGGAAAGAAATTGAGTGGGGGAGGAGAAGACACATGTGAAAATGATAGGAGGCATGGGCTATGGGGTCTCAGATGCATTTTTGGTATTAAGAAAGGACAAAACTTGGGGCCGGAGAGATAGCATGGAGGCAGGACTTTTGCCTTGCATGCAGAAGGATTCCGAATACCGGCATCCCATAAGGTACCCTGAGCCTGCCAGAAGTGATTTAGAGTCAGGAGTAATCCCTGAGCGCTGCCCCGGAAGTGATCCAAAAACCAAAAAAAAAAAAAAGGACAAAACTAAATATGCAAGCCAGAGTCAACAACAATAAAACAATAAGAGACCCAAGCTTGAACAACCAAACTTAAAAAGGTGCCTGTTATGATGGCAAGCTGGGGTGAGAAGTAGACTCTGTGCATGGGATGGACTCTGTGAATATTGGTGGGGGGGAGGTTGACAAGTGTAGAGTTGGTCCTGAAATATTGCATGTCTAAAACACAACTGTAAATAACTTTGTAAATCAGAATGTTTTATATAAAAACTTAAATAAGGTTTCAGTTGAAAAACAAGCTAGTAGCTTCCAAAATAAAATGCATGAAGTTTTCAGAAAGACAAAATTTAAAAAATTATATTCTTAGAATACCAGTGCAATTTTCACATTCTTTTCAAATCTGACAAGAAAAGAGAACGATAATAGTTCTTTCATATGTTCCCCTCAGTCAAAAGCTCTTCCCAGTGTCTTAGAGTTTTTAAGAGTGTGATAATTCCTAAATATCTTTCTTTTAGGTACTTAACAAAAATTTAACACATTTCCATTTTTGAATGAAAAACTACTGTGTGTAACTCTATTCCATTTCAATAACTCCTGGAATATCCAATATTATATAACTATAAGCATATCCTAACTATACAGCACAAACATTCTTACCACAGAGATTAGATATCTATGATTATTTTTGCATATTCTCAACATTTTCCCAAAAAAATAGAACTTTTTGACCTCTACAGTTCTCAGGGAAAAACAAACTCATAATCATTTTAAATCAAGAATTTCTGGATTTATTTCAAGGTTTCTATTCAATGAATGGATGGGTCAATTTTTTTTCTTTTTCTCAATATCCTTTAAAATATGCAATACCCCTCCACCTCGCCTATCTCTAGGGCAGGAAGTTTGCCTGCCTTTCTCTCACTTTCTCTCACTTCCCCCCACTCTCTCATGAGAAGGTGCACTAGTGAAGGTTGCTATATATTGTATGACTAAAACCCAGCAATGAACAATTTTGTAACCATGGTGCTTAAATAAAACAATAAAAAATGAAAATATTCAAATAATCCTTCACTCAGCCCATCTTGCTCTCTACCTTGCACAGATATTTCGTTTTGTTTGATTCAACATTTGCCATATTTGACTGAGCTCGCACATCATTAGAATTTCTACTTTATAGACCAGTACTTCTAATTTACATACATTCAATGATCTTGAAAGTAGGGCCAGATTACATATGAACTTATATGTAGGGCGTTTGGTTCCCCTGTGCCTGCCAGGAGCAATTTCTGAGCAGAGTCAGGAGTAAGACCCAAGTGTTGCTGGTGGCCCAAAAATCAAAACAAGAAAGGAAGGAAGGAAGATAGGAAGGAAGGGAGGAAGGGAGGAAGGAAGGAAGGAAGGGAGGAAGGAAGGAAGGAAGGAAGGAAGGAAGGAAGGAAGGAAGGAAGGAAGGAAGGGAGGAAGAAAGAAAG
>PVKC010042132.1:0-11947 GCA_004027635.1 Crocidura indochinensis
AAAAAAAACATAGCCTTGAACTATTCTTGTTGTATTCTACTCCAGCTCTCTGAAGCCTGTAATCTAGTTTTTGTCTTTATAGATTTGTATATTCCAAGCATTTCATATAAGCGAAATCAGATAATACATGGTCTTGTGTGTCTGGCTTCGTCAATGTTTTCAAGTTTCATTCATATCAAATAGACTGTGTGAATATTTAATTCCCTTTTATAAAAAGGTTATCCTACTTGATAGACTGAATCATGAATCATCCCTACTTCATTTGTTAAAATCCTAATTCAGATGGGACTTAACTGGGCTTAGGGTCACTAAAGGTATAATTTGTTAAGGTAGAAGTCACACTGGGTTGGATGGATCCTCACAATTTTTTCAATGCCCTTATGTAAAAGGGAACTTTGGGCACAGACATGTGTGTAGAATAAATACCAAGTGAGTATGAGGGAGAATTGAAAATCATTTCTGTACAACCTGAGTCCCACCAGCAAATCCCAGTAATCAACCAAAGGTAAGGAGAGATGTGGGGCATGTTCTTCCACACAGTCTTTTTTTTTTTTTTCTTCCACACAGTCTTAAAAAATATTCCCAACACCCAAAAGCAAACAAAGCACAGAATAATCTTTAGGAAATAGTAGTTTCCATTTATAAATGGTGTGTTAAATGCATGCTATTAAAGCTAATACTCTCTACCTTTAAAAAAAATAGAAGAAATTAAAAGTTTCATAACCTCAAAAAAAAAAAATCAAACCTGTCACCACTTTGATCTGGTTCTCTAGACTCCAAAATTTTAAGACAACACATTCCTGTTTAAGTCATTCTATTTATAATGATTTTAAGGCAGTCTTAGCAAGTACATGTAGAGTGCATGGGCTTATCACATTTTACCTGCTTATCACCTGAACACTGGAATAGTTTCAACTTTGGGGCTATTATAATACCTCTATAAACATTTATGAACAAGTTTTGTGTGGGCACATTCTCTCATTTCCCTTGGATCCTGAAGAATGAAGTTGCTAGGTTATATCATAATTCTTTGCTTGAACTTTTCAGAAACAACCAATTTTCTTAAATGGTTGCATCATTTTGCTTTCTCAGCAACAGTGTGAAGATTCTACTCACCCCACACCTTTACCACCACTCCTTATTATCTTCCTTTTAAGATTACAGTCACAAAAACAAAACAAAACAAAACAAAATGATAGTTGAAAATGATCACTCTGGACAAGAACTGGGTGCTAAGAGGAGATAAAGTGATATGCATGATACCCCTTCAGTAACCACATCACAAACCACAGAGTTTAAAGGGGGGAAAAAAGGAAATGAGAGGGAGAGAGAAGAAAAATATCTGCCACAGAGACAGGTTAGGGGGAGGGTAGAGGAAAGGATAGAAGGGAAACTGGGGACGTTGGTGTGGGAAATGTGCATTGATGAAGGAAGAGTTGTACATTGTATGACTGAAACTTAATTGTAAACAACTTTGTAATTGTGCATCTCACAGTGATTCAGCTTGAGAGAATTTATTTATACATTTTTTAAATTATAAAGAAAGATTACAGTCACCTTAGTGGGTTTGAAGTAGTTCCACATTGTGGTTTTGATTTGCATTTGTTTGCTGACTAATGCTGTAGTATCTTTCTCTCCTTTTTTTTTTTTTTTTTTAAGAGATGTGAGTGCTTTGAGTCATGCTCAGCAGTACTCTGAGGCGAGTTCTGGTCTATGCTCAGGAATCATTCCTAGCGGTGTTGAGGGGACCATGTGTGGGACCAGGGATTGAACTGGGGTGGGTTGCATAAAAGACCAATGTCTTCACCTTCTACACTATTTCTCTAGCTCTGTAGCTCATTTTTTCCATATAGTTACTAGCCACTTGTAAATCTTCTTTAGAGAAATATTGATACAGATTCTTTGTCCATTTTTGATTGGGTTGTCACTTTATGACTAAGTTGTAATAATGCTTAAATTCCAGCTACTAGTTCCTTATCAGATACCTTATTTGCAAGACATTTTTGCTGCTTCACGAGTTTACTTTTTTTTGATGTACTTTTGAAGCACAGATTTTAAAATTTCATGCTGGACGATCTTTGCTAAATGTTTCGTGGACTGATTTTGTCTCTCTATTTGCCCTTCTACAGTTACGTTTCCCAAAACAATCAAAGTGATCATGGTGGATGAGTGGGGGCACACCCAGGGGTGCTCAGGGCTTACTCCTGGTTCTGTGCTTAGAAATTACTTCTAACAGTGCTCGGGGAACACAGACAGTGCAAGGATTGAGTCAAGGGCATCTATGTACAAAGGTAGCACCTCAATGTACTTTATTTTTAAATAATTTTTATTGTGACCAAAGTGGATTACAAATCTTTCACAGTAATATTTTAGGTACGTAGAGCATTGAACACACCACCAGTGCTATTCTTCCTCCACCCCTGTTCCCAGCATGCATCCCATATCTCCCTCCTTTGTTCCCCAGGCTTCTAGTATAAGTGGTTCCCTCTGTGCCTAGTTTGTTGCAGAATGGGTATCGATTCTGTTGTCGTTGGCTTTTGATTTGGTGTTTAAGACTGATCTTTTTTTTTTTTTCTACTCAATGTTCATACAACTGTTTTTAGTCTTAATACCATCCGTTTTTTCCCCCTCAATGAGGCAGAACAAGATGATTCAAGTTATGTGATTTTGTTTGAAGGGAAAGAAAAACAAAAAACAAAACAAGCAAACAAGAAGGAACAAAAAAAGCAAAAAACAAACAAACAAAAAATCTGGGAGGGGTCCATCTAGAGTGTTATAGATAACAATTTAAGACAAGAGAGGGGATAAGGAAGAAAAAAATCACAAAAAGACAAAAAAAAAGAAAAAAGAAAAAAAGACAGACAAACAAGAAAACAAACAAACAAACAAAAACTACAATGACAGGGGCCGGAAAGATAACATGGAGGCAAGGCATTTGTCTTTCATGCAGAAGGTCATTAGTTCGAATTCCGGCATCCCATATGGTCCCTCAAGCCTATCAGGAGTGATTTCTGAGCCTACAGCCAGGAGTAACCCCTGAGCACAGCCAGGTTGACGCCCCCCCCAAAAAAAACCCAAAATACCTACAATAACCAAAAAATAAAAATCAAAAAAACACCACTTCAATACAGACAATGTAGGTACTTTACCTGCTCTACCATCACTCTAGCCCCAGCTGAGCATTTTATTCAGTCTATTCACTTTGATGAGCAGGGTGCTCCCATCTCATCTGACTCACACTGTCTGGCTTTTTCTATTGCTTCACACACCAGTGAGTAGAGGGTAGTGAGCACAGAAAGGAGAAAGGTGGAGAAGGCACTTACAATTCATTAGTGTGTGAAGTCTGGTACTTGATTTCAGGTTCTGCAAGCCCTGGAGACAGGGCTATGGGCATTTTGGAAGTAGAACAGATGGTTGATTCTGTCTTGAGAATTTAAGAGCAACTTCATGGAGCAGATTTGCAGTTTGATCTTGAAAGATGAGCACAACTTTGTCACATGAATTCAAATAAAGAATGTTCTAGCCCTGGAGCTTACACAGTGAAAATAATGTAGTATTTAGGGAGGACAAATTTGGTGATGGGAATTCCCCTGATTCAATGTTAATATGTACCTAAAACATTACTGTGAAAGATAGACAAGCCATTATGATTAAAATAAAAATTATATTAAAAAAAGAGAAAATAATGTAGTCTTTGGTCAATGTAGTATTATATTAGTATGTAGTATTAGATGTAGTAGTTGATTGTATTAGATGTAGCATTTGGTGAATGATGGGAAGTAGGTGTGGCCTAAGTGTTGGTTAGTATTGTGAATGGCTAGGGATGAGGAGCAGTGGGAAGGTCTGTATAAATTGAGGGGGGGGGGCGTAATGTAGAGAGATTTGGCCAGAGATTAAAGCTAGAGAACTGTGTTCACTTCATCTGCCACCAAAGGGCTGAGTGGGGACAAAATGGGTGCTTGGTATGATTACAAGGGGGTGAAAAACTTTTCTGTAAAGAAGCCAACAGTATTATGAACATTTTATATATGGACAATGGGGTACCCGTTACAATTACCCAATGCCTCTAATAGGGATGCTGTATAAGTGGTGTGAATAGGTATCAGATGTGATTGTGTTCTGATAGAATTTGATAATGGGGGGCCGGAGAGATAGCATGGAGGTAGGGCATTTGCCTTGCATGCAGAAGGTCGGTGGTTCGAATCCCAGCATCCCATATGGTCTCCTGAGCCTGCCAGAAGCGATTTTTGAGCATAGAACCAGGAGTAACCCCTGAGCACTGCCGGGTGTGACCCATCAAAAAAAAATAATAATAATTTGATAATGGGTCTGGAGTGATAGCACAGCGGTAGGTAGGGTATCGGCCTTTGCACGTGTCCAACCCCAGATGGACTTCGGTTCAATTCCCAGCATCCTATATGGTCCCCCTCGAACCTGCCAGGAACAATTTCTGAGCGCAGAGTCAGGAGTAACCCGAGTGCCACCGGGTGTGACCCAGCCTCCCTACCCCCAAAAAAGAATTTGATGGGGCCCAGAGAGAGCACAGCGGCGTTTGCTTGCAAGCAGCCGATCCAGGACCAAAGGTGGTTGGTTTGAATCCCGGTGTCCCATAAGGGCCCCCGTGCCTGCCAGGAGCTATTTCTGAGCAGGCAGCCAGGAATAACCCCTGAGTACCGACGGGTGTAGCCCCAAAACTAAAACAAGCAAAAACAAACAAAAAAATTGATGAACACTCAAATTTGAGTTTCATTTTCACATAGTCTGAAATATTGATTCCCCCACCCCCCTGCGTCCACTCCAACCATTAAAAAGTAGTGTCGGTGGGGCCCGGGAGATAGCATGGTGTTTGCCTTTCATGCAAAAGGTCATCAGTTTGAATCCCGGTGCCCCATTTGTTCCCCCGTGCCTGCCAGGAGCAATTTCTGAGCATGGAGCCAGGAGTAACCCCTGAGCACTGCCGGGTGTGACCCAAAAACCAAAAAAAAAAGTAGTGTCGGACCATTCCTAGCTCAAGAGAAGTTCAAAACCAGGCTGTGGGCTTCACTTGGCCCCTGAGCTATAGTTTGACGAACATGAGTCAGGGTAGCAATCAGGGAAGTTTGGTGGAAGCTAGAAAGAAATTGCTACTGAGCATTTGAATGGGATCTGAGGCTTTTAGGGACTCACAGGAATACTTTAGCATGTGAATACACTCTCAGACACCAGCCTGCGAAATCTAAGAATGGGTCTAAAGTGAAGGAGAAGAGAGCAATTGAATGCAAAATGAAAAAATTGGTTATAAGCACTCTTTTTTTTTGGGGGGGGGCCACACCTGGCGGTGCTCAGGGGTTACTCCTGGCTGTCTGCTCAGAAATAACTCCTGGCAGGCACGGGGACCATATGGGACACCGGGATTCGAATCAACCACCTTTGATCCTGGATCGGCTGCTTGCAAGGCAAACGCCACTGTGCTATCTCTCTGGGCCCCGGTTATAAGCACTCTTAAAATTCAGTGAAATCTATTTACATACAGGATGCTAATTAGTTATTTGCTTTTTCTTTTGGGGGAGTTTTTGATGTGGAGTTGGGCCACACCTGACTAGTTAGGGCTTACTCTCAGCTTTGTGCTCAGGGATCACTCCTGGCAGCCCTTAGGGAACATATATGGTACCAGGGATTGAATCAGATCAGCTGCATGCAAGGTTAAGCACCCTCCCCACTCTACTATATCTATAGCCCTTGCCTTTTCATTGATCTCCCTTGGCCTGTGTGCTATTCTAAGCACTGGAAATAACAAACAGCACTTTTTAATGTTATTTTATTTGAGGCACCATAATTTACAATACTATTCATTATAGGGTTTCATGATATAACATTCGGATACTACACCCTCCACTAGCATGTCTGTTTTCCTCCAATTTTGTGTCAAGAGCCCTCTCTCCCTGCCCCTCTTCCTATCCCCAACAACTAGGTCTTTAATTGCTCTAAGACTATTTCAATTAACACTAGGGGATTTTGCATGTAAAATAAATCTCAATTTATTGAGATTTTATGTATGAATTTGGTCCCAATACATGACTCAGAATGAAACTGTAAATACTTTAACTATTGGCAGGGAAGATAGTTAAAACTCAACAGAGAGTTGGAGAATATTTAACAACCTTGTCTATGGGGGGATATATCCATGCATACGTCCAATTTTCATTGATATAGAAGTTGTATAGTATCTAATTTTTAATAATAACTAAGAATACATACTCCTTATTATAAACTCCCAAGCAGCTAATTAATTTTCATATGATCTCATTGATTTTAGCTCAGTTTCTGAATTTACAACAAACTAAGATTTGCAATTTATTCAGGGACTGACAAAACAAAAACTAAGAATAAATGTTTTGTTATTAACTTTGAGAGATACAACAGTTACTTCAAATTGACCCAATTGATCTAAATTTTGATAATTTTATTTGCCTTTGTGTTGTAACAAACAATATGAAATCAATTTGTTTGTACCTACAAGGAGGCGGGCTAGAGTGGTGAGTGGAAAACTGGGGATACTGGTGAAGGGAAGTTCATACTGGTGGGGAGATTGGTGTTTGAAAACATTTAATGCATGAAACAATTGTAATATGAAAAACTTGGTAAATCATTGTGTTACAATAAAAATCAAAAAATATATTAAGGGGGCCCAGGAGATAGCATGGAGGTAAGGCGTTTGCCTTTCATGCAAAAGGTCATCGGTTCAAATCCCGGTGCCCCAATGGTCCCCCGTGCCTGCCAGGAGCAATTTCTGAGCATGGAGCCAGGAGTAACCCCTGAGCACTGCCGGGTGAGACCTAAAAAACAAAAAAAAAATTATATATATATATATATATATATATATATATATATATATATATATTAAGGACCGGAGTGATGGCGCAGTGGTAGGGCATTTACCTGCATGCGGCTGACCCAGGATGAACCACGGTTTGATCTCCTGGCATCCCATATGGTCCCCCAAACCAGGAGCAATTTCTGAGCACATAGCCAGGATTAACCCCTGAGTGTCACTGGGTGTGACCCCAAAATCAAAAAATATATATATTAGTAATTTACTTTTGAGCAAATAAACATTGGTTTCCTTCATATGAAAAAATAAAATGCTTGGTTATTAATAGTTTTGTGCCATTGATAAATGTGTAGGTACAATAAAATGATGGTTGACTTTTAGATATTAATAAGACAATAGGAAAACCATGAAGATGTATACCTCAACTTATCTGTTATTAACCTGAGTGACCTCTTAGCTGAATCATGACAGCTTGCAAAAACTGGAATAATGTTGGGCAGGATAGATAGTAAAGGAAATGAGGCACTTGCCTTACTTTGCATGAAGCTGACCCGGGTTTGATCCCTAGCATATGGCCCTTTCTAAGCACCTCAGAACAGAACCAGGAATATAGTACTGGAACAATGCCAGGTGTGGCCCCCAAACCAACAAAAACCAACTAGAAAAATATTACCTCAAATCTTTTCATCATTTACAAAGTAAAAGTTAGACACGGCACATTTTAAACATTAATCTTCATTTTTTAACATGTTCTCTATCATTTGATTGAGTTTACAGAATTAACAAAACTATTTTTGGAGGTTTTATTTGGAGGTAGATACTAAGGAAGGGGAGGAAGAGAATAAGAAAGGGAGTAACATGCTTGAGAGAGAGGACAGGTTTTCCCAAAGGTGGAGAGAGTCCCAGTACACAGTGTAGCATTAAAGTAGGAAAGAATGAAAGTCCACATCTGAAGGGGATACATGGCACCATGTACCTAGGCAACATATGTACACCAGGTCTTTATTTTTAGCTTTTGCTAATTTTGCTAATGCAAATAGTTCCACTATGAACAATCCTTTCTTTTCTTCCTTCCTTCCTTCCTTCCTTCCTTCCCCTATTTTAGGAAAACAGTAGAGCACATATATTAGATTTTGAGTCCCAGTGGAATCTAGAACAATATTGTTACTTAAGTACATTTATAATTTGCTGTAAAACCTACTCCTTTGAAGCGAGATAAACAAGACTATGAAGAGCTTCAAGGTGGTTCATTTCAAGGCAGTTTTACCACAGAATCATATTAAATTTTTAGGGCTATTATGATTTTTTTCTTTTGGGCCACACCTGATGACTCTTAGGAATTACTCCTGGCTATGTGCTCAGAAATTACTCCTAGCTTTGGGGAACTCTATGGAACGCCAGGTCCATCCTGGCTCAGCTGCATGCAAGGGAAACATTCTATCACTGTACTATCGCTCTGGCCCCAGCTATTACGATTTTTAAAGTTCTGGGTAATTGGATAATGAAGTATCAGGTTATAATGATTCTCTTTTAGATTCATTTAAATATTATGTATACATATAATCTTTGCTTGACCCACATTAGATTCTCATTATTCAGAAACTACTCATTCTGTTTTTTACTCATTCTTATTATATTAATCTCTGAGATGCATTAACTGTTTTGTACTGATCTTGCTCTAATTCTTGATTTTTGCACTGAACAAGGCCTCAAGGATAGCTGGAAGAATAAATTGCTTTAGTGTTTTTTTTTTAAATTGGCCAGGCTTTAGTGTTTTATCATAGATGTTCTTTTTGTATACTAGTGAAGTTGGTATTAACCTGCTTCTCATCAGCCTTCTTACCCACTAGCATACTGCAATGCAGCTTTGCAATTTAATTTTTTTTTTTTTTTGGTTTTTGGGTCACACCCGGCAGTGCTCAGGGGTTACTCCTGGCTCCATGCTCAGAAATTGCTCCTGGCAGGCACAGGGGACCAAATGGGGCACCGGGATTCGAACCGATGACCTTTTGCATGAAAGGCAAATGCATTACCTCCATGCTATCTCCTGGGCCCCTGCAATTTAATTTTATGGCCACTAAAGTTATCCATATCTGAAAAATTATATTAAGGACAAGGGTTGCATATAAAGAGAAAAGAATTTCATGTGTATTTAACTTTCTCCTTTGAGAAATTCCTATCAGTCTTGTTTGCTCTGTAGATGCCAAGGAAAACACTACTTTATCTCCTTAAATCTTCATAAATTCAGAGTCTAGTCTTCCAAAATTCAAACTTGAAAGATTACCCAGGTATTCTCTAATGTCAAAGAAAACAATGGAAAAAATATCCAACCCCTATAGCTAGAAAACTAGCTTGTTAGGGAACAATTTACCTCATGTAAAAAATGTATTTATATTATCTGTATGTGAATTGTAGAAATATGCAAATAGAAGAAACCACCAAAGGTACCAAGGGGTAGAAAGAAAAAATAAAGGGAAGATAGAAGCAAGGAAGTGACAGTTTTAAAAATGACAACTTGTTGCCTGGAATACTAGTATAGCTATTTCAGAAAGTTGAATTTCGCATGCAGTGCTACCAAAATACCAAAGGCCATACATAACGTCTGACCCAAACTGCCACCTCATATAGCAAATCAAATTCTTACATGGGAACCTAAAAAGGATTGTTTGACTGGTCCACTGCCCTGCAGTCAGGAGACTGCTTTGTCTGACATATTGAGTTTCCAATGTCTCTCACACTTCCTCCTTTTCAGATGCACAAAAGGTTTTTGTAAAGTTTCTCTTGGTTTTATTGCTGGCAGCTACAGAAACCATGCCACATGTCCGATGTAGAGTTATTGGGTGTGATTTCATTTGACTGGTGTCTTCAGAGTTTCTGGATTGAAAAAAGAAAAACCAACCTGAGTTTCCTTGAGAGCAGTTAAATGAAAACATGTATTTATTCATTCACTCCCTCTTGGACCAGTTATGTAGGCGCATTGTCTGTGACTGCCACATCAGCTTTGCAACCCCTTTAAAAAGTTGCCTCTCTCGGCTCTCATGCACAATCCCTGGGTTCTCTCCACCAAGAGGATTTCACTTCTACATCTTCTTCCCTTTCCAGATGGGTCTTCATCTCCTACCCTGACACAGAAGACTCCACCTAACCAGACACAACCTGTACAAGTTTAAATAAATAGTTCAGACATTTCCTGGGAAGGCCTGAACGCACTTTTGATTCAGAGTGGGCAAACCTTTTCCTTTTGGGGTCACACGGAGCAGTGCTTGGGAGATCAGATGTGGTGCTGGGGATCAAACCAGTGTCACCGAGCGCCTTAACTGAATTGTTTCTCCGGGTCCAAAGGGCTTATCATCTACATAACCATCTCTCTTTTTTTTGGGGGGGGGGTCACACTCGGCAGTGCTCAGGGGTCACTCCTATTATGCTCAGAAATCGCTCCTGGCAGGCTTGGGGGATCATATGGGATGCCAAGATTCGAACCACCGACCTTCTGCATGCAAAGCAAAGGCCCTACCTCCATGCTATCTCTCCATCTCCTACATAACCATCTCTTACAAATTTTCCGTTGCAGTAACATTGCACATATATGTTGTATATATACATATATGTATATGCATGCTTATAACACATACATTTCAGATGTACAACATTTTAATTTCACCCCCAAAAGTCTAGTTCCTGCCCACCAACGCACAATTTACCTTTCCCTCCTTTTTAAATCCGTTTCACTGTCTTTTTCCCTTCCTCTTGGTACCCGGGCATCTATTCTCTGCATGTAACTTTACATGCACATCCTCCTCTCTACCATAGGTGATGAGAACTGGATGCCTCTGGGTAGAGCACAGAGCACACTTAGGTCGCCGCAGAAGTCCACAGCAGAGGATAGATAGATTTTGGTCACCGTGTGCCCAGGACGAGGCGCACAGTCCTGCAGGGGGCGAACTGGGCATACTTTCTGCACCCCCCTGGATTCCCTAATCGTCCCCTTTTCCTAAAAGCTTCCAACCCCGGCAATGCTATGCATGCATGAAACTGAGTGCCCTCGCAGACGGACCCAGGGGGAGGCTCGGAGGGCCCCGGCCAGTGCCTTTTGCAAAAGAGAGTCCCGATTCTCTCTGCCCCACCTGCCCAGCCAGGGGCCTGCCTGCAGGGCGCGCCCTAGAATCCCGGGCAGGGCGCGTAGCGCTGTTGGGGGGAGGCCCCCGAACGCCGAGACAATGCGGTGGGTGGCGGTGGCGGGCCTTTGGAGAGCCTCGGCGGGCCGGGGCGCGCGTCGCCTCCCTTCCTGCTGGCTCAGCGTCCCGGAGAGGGCGGCGGCGAGCGCGCGGATTGGCGGCCGGGCCCTGCCACCGCCTCCCACCCCCAGCCCAGCCCGGCCCGGCTCGGACCCGCCCCTCTCTCGGTTGGAGACGCTCGGGGCCCGGGGCTGGCTGGCGGGTAGTTCCCGCCGGCGCTGCGCGTCCGCCTGCCAGGCTCGATCGCTCGCTCGGGCAAGGAGGTGGAGGAGCCGGAGCTGCCCTGGGCGCACCGGGCGGGCCGGGCCGGGCCCGGGTGGCACTGCGCGCGGCCCCTGATCCCCCCACCCCAAGCCCAGCCCGCCGGGCCCCGCAAAGGGGCTGCAAACCCGCGCGCCCTGCAGCAAGCCGCTCCTCCGGCCCCGGCTCTTCCCTTTGTCCACGGGGCCGAGCGAGCTGAGCTGCTTGCGGGGTGCCTTGCTTTGGCTTTGCAAGCTGCGGGTCCGGAGCCCCCCGCGCTGCTATTGCAACTGCTGCTGCTGCTGCTGCTACTGGCCGCCGGCTCCCGCGCTCCGTGGCGATGCCGGACCAGATCTCCGTGTCGGAATTCGTGGCCGAGACCCATGAGGACTACAAGGCGCCCACGGCCTCGAGCTTCACCACCCGCACGGCGCAGTGTCGGAACACCGTGGCGGCCATCGAGGAGGTAGGTGAGCGCGCCTTGCAGGCGGGCAGGCGGGCAAGGAGGGTGGTTTTGGGGCCCGCAGGTAGCAAGCACCGCGCCCTCTGCGCGTTCGCATCCCCAACCGCCTCCAGGGTAGCCGGGCCCCGCTCCTGCTCCCGCCACCCGGGAAAAGTTTCTTCTCCTGCGCACCCCAACGCGCCGGGGCTTCCTTTCCTT